>JALQSN010000282.1:0-62475 GCA_023690525.1 Holotrichia oblita
CAACGGCTATCGTGCGGAAGTTGAACCCAAAGTGCGGTTTTGTCCTGTTGGATAAGCTTGAGCAGATGGATGTGGAGACGTTGAAGGAGTTTGGGGCATGGCTGGAAACGGAGGGGCTACAGGCAATAGCAACGAGAGTCTCTACTGGTGATGAGTGCTCCATCATTATCGAAGATGGATATATTAAAAATGAGGCTTCATCAATAACGGAACCAGAAGAACCGAAAACTTGGAAGGCAGGTGAGTTTTAATGCAGATAACAAGAGGAAAAATAGAATCAGCGCAAAAAATCGTTATATATGGCCCGGAAGGTGTGGGCAAAACAACGTTTGCAGCTCAATTCCCCGATCCCGTATTCATTGATACGGAAGGCAGTACAAACAACATTGACGTAGCCAGGCTGCAAAAACCTACAAGCTGGCCGATGCTTCAGGAACAGGTTGACTTTATAAAACAATCCAAACCGTGCAAGGCTTTGGTGATTGACACCATAGACTGGGCGGAAAGGTTATGCATTGAGTTTGTCTGCAATAGGGGTAAAAAGGACAGTATCACAAAATTTGGATATGGCGAAGGATATATTCAATTAGAGGAAGAGTTCGGTAAGTTTCTGAATCGGCTTACTGATTTAATTGAAATTGGCATCAATATCGTATTAACAGCTCACGCAAAGATAGTGAAATTTGAGCAGCCGGATGAGTTCGGCGCTTATGACCGCTGGGAGCTAAAGCTTGGGAATAAGACCACAGCAAAAACATCCTCTTTAGTAAAAGAGTGGGCTGATATGCTGTTGTTCGCTAATTATAAAACTGTTTCCGTAGCCACAGATGATAAGGGGGTAAAGTTTAAAGGTCAAGGCAAAAAGCGGGTCATGTATACGTCTCACCATCCGGCGTGGGACGCTAAAAACCGCCACGGATTACCCGAAGAATTGCCGTTTGATTATTCGCAGATTGCACATTGCATTCCGGGCAGCAATACAGCGGCTAACCGCTGACGCACCGACTCAAAATGCATTCAGCCACAGATCGCCGACACTACAGCGGAAAAAAAGCATCAACCTGATATAGCGAATGTTTCGATTCTATTAGTACTAGTTATTATGGAGAAGAGCAATCCATTTTCCCGCCGCCTGGCACGAAACCGCAAAAAATGGAGCAGCCACCGGCCTATGATCAGGCGAAGATAAGAAACGGCGGCGGCACCAGAATAAGCCGCAGGCAGATTGTTATGCTTTACCGCCAAATATACCAAAAGCACTATCTGATCTCATGAAAATACATCGGGTTGTCTGGAAGAGTTGCAAAAGGTGGTTGCTCAAAAAGGCTACTATCCGATTCAAACGCCTATTGGCAAATATGACCCTGGTTTTATTACTGGCGTTTTGGTGGGCGCATGGCCTCAGGTGCTGTCTGTTATAACAGAAAATCGGGATGAAGAAGTGCCATTTTAAAAAAAAAAAGGGGATTGAATTATGAACGATGCAATAGAAAGAGCATTAGGCTGGGACGATGAAATTGAAAAAGATAATGGTGACTTTATATTGTTACCGGAAGGTGATTATGATTTTGAAGTGGTGGAATTTGAAAGAGCTAGGCACAACGGCAGCGAAAAGGTACCAGCCTGCAATAAGGCCATCGTGACACTGGAAATTGTGACACCGGAAGGCATTTGTCGGATTGACCACAATATTCTTTTACATACAAAAACCGAGGGTTTTATTTCTGCTTTTTTTTCTGCTATTGGTCAAAAGAAAAAAGGTGAAAAACTCCAAATGAATTGGGGCACTGTCGTAGACGCAACCGGACGCTGCAAGGTAGGTGTGCGTCCATGGAAAAAATAAGATGGTGAAGATATCAAGTCAAATGAGATAAAAAAGTTTTATCCAAAAGAAGAGAATAAGCCCAGTTCTCCACCAACATCATTTACGGCGGGTAGATTTTAGTGGATTTACGGCCATACCAGCAGGATGCGAAAGAGGCTGTCAAAAAAGAATGGGCGATTGGCAACAAAAAAACATTGCTTGTCCTGCCGACCGGCACAGGCAAGACTATTGTGTTTTCAAAATTAATCGAAGACTGTGTGGCGGCTGGGGAGCGCGTCCTCGTCCTCGCGCACAGAGGCGAGTTATTGGATCAGGCGGCGGATAAGCTCTCAAAATCCACTGGGTTAAAGTGTGCTGTAGAAAAAGCAGAGGAAACTTGTCTTGGAAGTTGGTACCGTGTGGCAGTAGGCAGTGTGCAGTCGCTTATGCGGGAAAAACGATTAAACCAGTTTGATACGAATTATTTTGACAGTATTATCGTGGATGAGGCTCATCATTGCTTAAGCGACAGCTATCAACGTGTTTTGGGACATTTTGAGGATTCCAAGGTGTTAGGTGTAACCGCGACGCCAGATCGCGGCGACATGCGGAATTTAGGTGAATTTTTTAATTCTCTCGCTTATGAATACACCTTACCGAAGGCAATTAAAGAAGGTTATTTATCGCCAATTAAAGCACTGACAATCCCTTTAAAGTTGGATTTGTCCGGAGTTGGTGTTCAAACAGGTGATTTTAAAGCCGCCGATCTTGGCAATGCGCTCGACCCTTATCTATATCAAATAGCGGACGAAATGCAAAAATGCTGCACAAATCGAAAAACTGTTGTATTTCTTCCGCTGGTAAAAACCAGCCAGAAATTCCGTGACATTTTAAATTCGAAAGGCTTTCGTGCGGCAGAAGTGAATGGCAATAGTCCGGATCGTGCGGAAATACTGGAAGGATTTGAGAATGACAAATACAACGTGTTATGTAACTCCATGTTGCTTACCGAGGGCTGGGATTGTCCCAGCGTTGATTGTGTAGTTGTTTTAAGGCCAACTAAAATACGCAGCTTGTATTGTCAAATGGTAGGGCGTGGTACACGCCTTGCGCCTGGGAAAACCGAATTATTACTTCTGGATTTTTTATGGCATGTCGGACGGCATGAGTTATGCCGTCCGGCACACTTGATTTGTGAAAATCAGGAAGTAGCCAAAAAATGACAGAAAATATTGAAAATGCAGGATGCCCGGTGGATATCGAAGAGGCAGAACAAAAAGCATCGGGGGATGTTGTTGCCAGCCGCGAAGAAGCCCTGGCCAAACAGCTTGCTGAAATGAAGCGCAGGAAAAAGACAGCTTGTAGACCCCCTGCAATTCGAAATGAGTATACAGGCGGAGGATTTGACCAGCTATGTCCCGGCTTTTGGCTGGGAAATGGCGCCGCCATCAGAAAAACAAATCTCCTCGCTGGAAAAATTAGGGATCCTGCCGGATGTTATCGACAACGCCGGAAAGGCGGCCAAACTATTGGAAAGATCTTGATAAAAGGCGTAGCGAAGGACTTACCACCCAAAGCAAATCAGGTTCTTAGAAGGCAAAGACTTTCAGCACGTCGGCACATGGCAATTTGAAACGGCAAAAAAAATGATCGACAGGATTGCCGCCAATGGCTGGCGGATACCAAGCGGGATTGATCCAAGCACGTATAAGGAGCAATAATATGAAGCAAATTAAATTTATTAGAATTGCTTGACTACATAGACCCTTCCGTGCTTGATTATCAAGAATGGATAAATGTCGGCATGGGATTAAAAGAATCTGGTTATACGGCATCAGATTGGGACAATTGGAGCCGCCGGGACGGATCACGTTATCATGCTGGGAGTGCTAAAAAATGGGATAGCTTTGCTGGTAATGCCAATCCTATAACGGGCGGAACCATTGTCCAAATGGCAAAAGACCACGGATGGCTCCCCGGACAGCCTGATCGTGCATTTGATTGGGATGACGAAATCGGTTACGACAAAGAAGATGATTACGTTGTCATTGATAAGAATTGGATTGAGGGGAAAGAAGTATCTGAACCGGAAGATTGGAATCCTGTTGCGCAACTGACGCAATACCTGGAAACACTGTTTGATTCAACGGAGAATGTTGGCTATGTGACCAAGAGCTGGGAAAAAGATGGGGTATATTTCCCATCAAAGGGGGTGCTGGGATAGGACTGCAGGGCAGTTGATCCAAGAACTGAATAAATGCAACGGAGATATAGGCAAGGTGCTTGGCGACTACAATCCCGAAGTGGGAGCGTGGATACGGTTTAACCCGCTTGACGGGCGAGGCGTTAAAAATGATAACGTCACCGATTTTAAATATGCATTAGTAGAATCCGATACGCTTGAGATTGAAAGGCAAAATGCCATCATCAGGGAACTGGATTTACCAGTAGCATGCCTAGTCCATAGTGGAGGCAAGAGCTTGCACGCCGTTGTGCGTGTAGATGCGGCAGATTATCAGGAATACCGTAAGCGTGTGGATTATCTTTATAATGTGTGCAAAAAAAACGGATTAGCTGTTGACAGTCAAAATCGCAACCCTTCGAGGCTCAGCCGTATGCCGGGAATTATTCGGAACGGAAGAAAGCAGTTTTTAATCGGAACAAACATGGGCAAATCATCATGGCAAGAGTGGCATGGATGGATCGAAAGTGTAAATGATGATTTGCCGGAGCCTGAAAATATTAAAGACATCTGGGATAACCTTCCTGAATTATCGCCAACGCTTATAGACGGTGTGCTCAGGCAGGGACAAAATGCTGATGGCCGGCCCGTCAAAAGCCGGGAAGTCTTTTGCCCTGATAGAACTTTGCTGCGCTATAGCCGAAGGGAGGCAATGGATGGGATGGAACTGCACGCAAGGCAAGGTGCTATATGTCAACCTTGAGCTGGACAGGCAAGCTGTTTGCATCGTTTTAAGGGCGTTTACACAACGCTTGCATGGCAGCCCGATAACCTTGCCAACATAGACATCTGGAACCTCAGGGGCAAATCTATGCCGATGGATAAGCTGGCACCAAAGCTTATTAGGCGGGCTGGCAAGAAAAATTATATCGCAATTATCATTGACCCGATCTATAAGGTTATTACCGGCGATGAAAACAGCGCCGATCAAATGGCAAATTTCTGCAACCAGTTTGACAAGGTATGCACGGAACTGGGAGTTGCCGTTATTTATTGCCATCACCACAGCAAGGGCAGCCAAGGCAGCAAGCGCAGCATGGACAGAGCGTCCGGCAGCGGTGTTTTTGCCCGTGATCCGGATGCGCTGATAGATTTGATAGAGCTGGAATTAAGCGATAGCTTGCGGGAACAGCAGCGTAACGCAAAAGCCTGTGAAACATGTGTTCAGTGGCTTGAAAGAGCGGGCTTGAGGGATGAAGTTTCGCAGGATGATTTATGCAGCGCTGTACGGACGCAGGAGGCGTGCCAGCGTCTTTTTTCACCAAAGGAATACAACGGGCTGGCGAAAGAAGTACAAAACAATTTGAAGGCCCTGGACAACGTCAGCGCATGGCGAATAGAAGGTACGTTGCGCGAATTCCCAAAGTTTACGCCTAAAAACCTATGGTTTGATTACCCTATACACAAGGTTGATAACGTAGGTGTGCTAAACGATATTAAACCAGAAGGCGAGATAGTGCCATGGCAAAAAGCCATTGAAAAGCGTAAAGGTCAAGCAAAATCAGATCGTCAAGCTAAAAATGAAGCCTTTGAAAATGCTGTCAATAATTGCAAAATGGGCGACCCTCCTACAAAAGCGGAGGTTGCTGAGTATCTTGGCATCTCTGAACGATCCGTCGCGGACAGAATGAAATATCATGGCGGGTATGAGTTGGACAAAAATACAGGAACGATCCAAAAGAAGATTGACCAGAAAAACCGGCGGAAAGAACTATAAAACCATGATGCTTTCCGGCATGGGAAGTTGGAAAGCATCATGGTGCTTTCCGGCTTTCCGGAAAGGAAAGAACCATAAATTAATGGTCGTCGTCACTGCGGAAAGAACCATGATTTTATGGTTTCCGCCGTAAGGGAAAGAACCATCCCCCTAAAGGGGGTAACTTTCCGTTCCGCGAACGTCACGTGTGTAACGGTAGAGGACCCGATAGGAGACGGGCCCTCCCTCTACACACATGACGTGACTAAGAAGGTCGTCGTAAAAAGTTTGGAGGTAGCAAAATTGAAAATTGAGTTTTTTATGCCGATGAAAAAAGTTCCGACTGCTACCCATCAGGGAAAGCAAGTTACGGTTCGGGATGGCAAGCTGGTTTTCTACGAGCCGGAAAAACTCAAAGACGCCCGTAGCAAGCTGATGGCTCACTTAGCAAAGCACGCACCGAAAGAAAAAATGACGGGGTCGGTTCGTTTGGTAACGAAATGGTGTTTCCCACGTGGTAAGCATCAAGACGGGGAGTACAAGGCTACAAAGCCTGACACAGATAACCTTCAGAAGTTGCTCAAGGACTGCATGACGGATTTAGGGTTCTGGCGGGATGATGCACAGGTAGCATCCGAGATTGCCGAAAAGCTTTGGGCTGAGCTGCCGGGAATATACATAGCTGTTACCGAGATTGCGGAAGGGTCGGGAGGGGGTGTTGATGGGTGAGATCATATTCCGAGGTTTATGCTTTGGCTATGGCATGGCACAAAAGCCATAGAAACCCCAAGACAGATGATGATTGGCTCAGGATAGCCCATGACTTTTGCGTTTTTGACAACTCGGCATTTGAGGCCGGTTTAGGCATAGCGATAATGGATGAGCTGGAGCGTGAATGCAAAAAGAAAAATGGCAACCAAAGCCCTGCCGGTGAGGGTTGAGCAGGCGGCGCTCAAAGACGGCTTTCCCGGTATTCGGGGCGCGGGGGAAAGAGCGGTATTTGTCCCGGGGGAACGCGGCTGACGGGCAGAAAGATGGCCTTTTGAAGCGGGTGCAGGGGGCGGTACCGGCACTGGCATAGATAGGGGCGTTTACAGTGGGGATGGGAACCAAGGGGGGGCGAGAAGCTTGATACCAGGGCGGCACATGAAGCGGGCACGGCGGGTTGATAACGGGGAATGGGTGCATGGGTATTACCGGGTTGATGGGGATGGGAAGCATTTAATATACCCGCATGATTACTCAAAGCATTACAACATAAAAGATTTTTGGTACGGGTGTTTCGAGGTAGGCCATTCCACAGTGGAAGACGTGGCGGCTAAGCCGGATATGAAGCAGATACATAACAATGACCCGTTTATCCCGGGGAAAACGAAATGCCTTGGCGCGTTCCCGTATTGCCCGAATTGCAGCAACCTGCTCGAGGGGTTGGGTGAACCAAGGTTCTGCCCGCAGTGCGGGCAGCGGCTAGGTTGGGGAGGTGCGCATGATGTGGGTTAGGGCAATGGATAGGCTGCCCCTGGAGGGGGATGCCGTGGTGGTTTGCCATGTTTTCCCGCACGGCGGGGTAGAGGCAAGCGTTGCGTGTGTTGATGGGAAGCAGTGGGTTTTCCAAGATGGGTATAGCTGCGATATTGAAAGCATAACCCACTGGATTCCGTTGCCCGGGCAGACGGGGGAGGGTAACAATGGATGATAGGTATTTGTTCCGGGGAAAGAGGCTGGATAATGGGGAGTGGGTAGCGGGTTGCTTGGCGCAATACCCTTCGGGCAGGTGCAGGGTGTTCATGACATCGTCCGGCGGTAAAAGGGCTGTTTATAATGGGCTGCATGATGTCAACCCCGCCACGGTCGGCCAATGCACCGGCCTCCGCGCAGCCAAGTCTTACAGGGGCGGGGGTGAGGCGGACCGGCTGATTTTTGAGGGTGATGTTATCTCTTGCGGGGGATTTGAATACACGATTGAATTTGAAGACGCTTGTTTTTGTATAGCCCAAGAGAATTGCTATGCTATGGGATTACATACGATTATTGGGCAGGGCGGTATGGAAATCGTTGGCACCATACACGACAGGACGGAGGGGCAAGGGTAATGTACGATGAAGCCAAAGAAGTCAAATGCTATTATGGCGGTGAATGCGATTGCCTTGATAAAAGCCGATCACCTGATTGTATAAATTGTGAGGTTGCCGCGAGTTACAATTCTATGCCTAGCATGGAGGTGCATTACAACCATGACCAAACAGCAAGTGATTGAAGGCACAGGGACGGAGGTGCGAAGGGTGAAAAAACCAATACTTGACGCGTGTTGCGGTAGCCGCATGTTTTGGTTTGACAAGCAGAATCCCCATACGGTGTTTTGTGACAACCGTACAGTACCGTATCACGAGTATTACAAAAGCCGTTACATAGAAATCAACCCAGATGTCAAATGCGATTTTACCGCGCTTCCATTTGAGGATAAGTCTTTTAAGTTAGTGGTTTTTGACCCGCCGCACTTGGCCTGGGCGGGCCCGGCTTCTTGGATGGCGTTGAAATACGGGCGGCTTGAAGATAATTGGCCGCAAATGATACATGATGGGTTTAACGAGTGCATGCGGGTTTTGGATGATTACGGGGTATTGATATTAAAGTGGTCAGAGGTGCAAATACCGCTAAAAGATGTATTAAAGGCGATTGACGCTAAACCGCTATTCGGGCACAGAAGCGGCAAGAATAATAATACTCACTGGATGGCATTTATGAAAGCAGGGATGTAATTATGCCCAACAAACGCGACCTGCAATTAGACCAGTACGGCATCTCAAAACACCGGTACCGGGAGCTTGCGAATTTCTGCCTGCAATACCGGGAGTTTATCGCCGAGAAAAACGCTTGTTATTCTCTTGATGGCAAGCAATCTGATGGTATCGACAACGGAAAGCCAACCACAGAGCCGGTAAATGTTCAAAGTAGCCGCGTATCAGACCCAACGGCGCGGAAAGCGGAACGGGCGTATAAGCTGTCAAAGAATATTGAACTGATTGAGAGGACGGCGATTGAGGCGGGGGGAGCTTTATCCGTGGGTGCTTAAGGCGGTGACGGAAGGATTAAGCTGGGAAGATATGAATCCACCGTGCTATGCTCATGGGTTCAGAGAAACCAAAAGACGATTCTTTTATTTGTTAAGTTTGAAAAAATAGGAACTTATAGGACGTACTTATGATTTATAATAGTACCATAGAATTTTGTCAGTATTACATTAAATCATAAGTACTCGCCTTTTTTGCTGAATTTGAAAAAGTGAGGGGTTTGAGGGATGCAGACTATATATGAACCAAAAGGCAAGGCAAAAGAATACGGCGATTTAGCATTGAACATTTATACTGGTTGTTCGCATAGGTGTGTGTATTGCTATGCTCCGGCAGTTTTGCGGAAAGATAGAAATATATTTCATAATTTTATTGAGCCAAGAAAGAATATCGTTGAGGAAACGAAAAAACACCTTGCAAAAGGCGACATGCAAGGCAAGTTAATACATCTTTGTTTTACTTGCGACCCATACCCAAACGGCATAGACACAACGCCGACAAGAGAAATTATCCGTGCTATTAAAAATAGCGGAAATCATGTTCAAATACTTACAAAAGGTGGAGGCGCAGAGCGTGATTTTGATTTGTTGGATAGTACAGATTGGTTCGGTGTGACATTAAGCGGTGCCATGCAAGGTAAAGAGCCATATGCTTTACCAGCCGCAAAAAGGCTTAATGCATTATATAATGCCAAGCAAAACGGCGTATCAACGTGGGTATCATGTGAGCCGGTTTACGACATTGATTTTATATACTGGCTTATTAAAAGCATACCAGATATCGATCTCTTTAAAATTGGCAAACTAAATTATGCACCATCAAATATAGATTGGGGAGAATTTGGTCGGGAGTGCGAACGTCTTTGTATAGGGCATAATAGAAATTACATGATTAAAGACGGATTGCGTGCGGAAATGCAAAAACCCTAACCGCTAGGACGTTGGCAAGGGGGGGGGAGAATGGAGATAGTGGAGGGTGTGAAGATGAACGGCGATAAAATAATACTTGATTTATGCGGCGGTACAGGCTCATGGAGCAAACCGTATAAAGAAGCCGGTTATGACGTACGGGTTATTACGTTGCCTGATTATGACGTGCTTACATACGAACCGCCTAAAAATGTTTATGGAATATTGGTTGCGCCGCCCTGCACAGAGTTTTCGGTATTAAATTGCATAGCTGCTCCAAGAGAACGCAATGAACAATTTGGTCTTGAAGTCGTAACTGCTTGTTTGAATATCATAAAAAAATGCAATCCTGAATTTTGGGCATTAGAAAACCCTGTTGGATTTTTAAGAAAGCATATGGATAAACCGTCATTGACATTTCAACCGTGGCAGTATGGCGACGCATGGACAAAGCGAACTGATATATGGGGAAAATTCAATTCGCCAAAGATTTTATATGAGAATTGGGATAATGTTCCTAAATTAAATTTATATAAACGACCTGGCAGAGAAAAGCCGAATTTTGCATTTTTGCATAAATCAGCAAAAGACAATATACCACAACTTAAAGAATTTCAAACTGATAGCGATGCGGCATTTAGAGCGATTACGCCGCCGGGATTTGCGGAGGCGTTTTTTAATGCCAATATCTGAAAAATAACCCCCCTCAAAGCGTTCTCCCTGAGGGCGCTTTTTGGTTTGGGAGGAATGGATAAGATGAGGTGCTGAATATGAAAGCCATAGATTACTACGAAAAATATAAAAATAACGAATTTGACCACAAAGGCGTAAGCGATTATATCATTGAAATGTCAAAAGAAGCAAAAGAGCTTATGACTGCCAGAAAATGCAAAACAAACAGTGCGGTTATTTCAGTAATAAAAGAAATTAACGATAAAAGTAATGCGGTTATGCGACTATTTGAAAAGAACGGCATTCCGCAACCGTTAAATGATAACGCAATTATCGAATATCGGAAAAGGGAAATGCCGGAAATAGCAAAATATTTGTAAGTACAAAAATCAGATTGAGGTGAGGTGATTTTGAACCGTGATTTAACCTTAAAACAGCGAAAATCTTATTATTATATAGGGTTTGGGAATGCCACGGAGGCGGCGATTGAATGGAGGAAATATAGATGGCTGGATTTGCTGGTTGTAAATGTGCAACAGTAACCGATGAATGGCACGGCTGGAAATGTGATGTAACGGACGGCGCTTGCATGTATCTTGTTCCCGATAGAAAAGCATGTGCAAGAGATTATGGCGAGGGGCCGGACGCTGAATACCCTGACGTTGAATACGATAACGAGGATTGATTTATAAGTGGAGTAATGCGCATTGCCTTATTGTTCGGATTGCGGAATGAACAAGAACGACGAGGGAATTAATAAAGATGATGAGTTTATGGGCGATTGCTGAGGCGGTCGCTTTTTTAGATGGATAAATAGATTTAAGCAGGTGAGGTGATGGCGAACGAAAAGAATTTGAAGCCAATACAATCTTTAAGCAGTGAAGAAGCAAAGAGAAGAGGGAAAAATGGCGGCAAAAAATCCGTTGAAGTTCGCCGAGCAAAATCAGCCGCTAGAGATATTGCGAATATGGTGCTAGCTGGCAATATTCCGGCAAAAGCGCCTGAAACATATATAAAAAAAATCGGATTACCGGAAACAGAACTTAACATGCAAGCTGCAATTATAGGGAACGTAGCCAAAGAAGCCCTTAAAGGTAACGTAAAGGCGGCAGAATATATTATTAATCTTGCTGGAGAAAATAATCGTGAAGAAAAAACACAATCATATTCCGGACTTCCAGCTCGGGCATTAGGCCGTGCATACGTTGACATAAACCGCGACATAGACGACCGCCGCCACACCTTCTATGATTTTAAAGGGGGACGTGGTAGTCTAAAATCCTCATACTGTGGCTTGAAACTCATTGATATGATTATGCTAAATAAAGAGTTCTGCGGCATTGCAATTCGACAAGTAAAAGACACACTGAAGGACAGTGTATACGCTCAAATTGTATGGGCGATTGACGAGCTGGGCTTGACGGAACAATTTCATTACACAAAAAGTCCGATGGAAATACGGCGCAAGGAAACAGGGCAGATAATCTATTTTCGTGGCGCGGATGACCCGATGAAAATAAAATCTATCAAGCCTCCGAATGGAATGCATATAGGTATAGCGTGGATTGAAGAAGCCGATCAGCTACATGGCGAAGAAGCCTTGCGGAATATATTGCAATCTATCATGCGTGGCGGTAATGATATAACCGTGTTCCGTAGCTATAACACGCCGATAAGCCAACGTCATTATATCAATGTTGAGGCGCGAGAAGATAATCCGGCGCGAATTATACATTACAGTCATTACAAAGACGCGCCCCCGGAATGGTTGGGCGAAAAATTTTATGAACTGGCCGAACGGTTAAAAGAAACAAACCCGAAAGCATACGCTCATGAATATGATGGCGAGGCCACGGGAACCGGCTTGAATGTCTTTGAGAATCTCAAGGATCGCACAATAACCGATGATGATTTGCGGACATTTGACAGATTATATTTCGGCCTTGACTGGGGGCAGTATCCTCATCCGAATGCTTTTGTAGCTTGCTATTTTAACTCGAATACGCGACAGCTTTACATATATGATGAAGTGTGCTGCTATAAAACCCGCGACGAAGATATGGCAGTCAAAATTGATAAATACCGGACTGTCCGCATAACGGCAGACCCCGGCGGCGGCGGGGATAAATCTATCAGAGATTTTCAAGCGTGGGGATTTCAGATGTATCCGGCTATTAAGGGTCCGGGAAGTATTGAGGCTGGGATTAAGTGGCTTCAAGGGCTGAATGAGATTGTGATTGACAAAATCCGATGCCCTAACGCATATGAGCAATTTGTAACCTATGAATATCTCAAAGATAAGGAAAATAATCCAATTACAGGTTATCCGGACGAGGGGGACGATTTTCTGGATGCAACGCGCTATGCACTTGAGTGCGTGTGGAGGCTCAGGGGAAAATAAAAAACAAACATAAAACATAATTTAATTTATGTTAATTTATACAAAACAAACAAAAAGCAGCATGATAAATTAAAATAAAACAAAAGATAAATTTTACCATTCAAGAAACCTTGAAAACATGGGATTTATTAATTTGAAACTATTTATAAAACAGTCGTTTTGCGAATAGTTTGTTGAATTGGTAATTTGCCGAAAGGCTTATTATACAAAGGATACAGGTCAATAACCCCGCCTGTGTCCTTTTTGTTTTGCTAGGGGTTAAATATGTCATAAGGGGTTATGGAAAATGAAAATAATATTATGGAGCGACAATCATAATTTCCCATCATTGCCACTTATGAAAATATCGGCATATCACAAAGCAAAAGGCGATACCGTCAAGCTATATGACATGCCTTTTGATATTTGCGATATTCTTTACAAAAGCAAAGCGTTTTCATTTACGGAAGATTTAGCATATTATCCGCAATGCGATAAAATAATCGAGGGTGGAAGCGGTTATGCGATAAGTATTGAAAACGGCAAAGAAGTATATCGCAATTTGTTTGACCGCCCTTTGTCAGTAGAGATTGACAATCAATATCCCGATTACGACTTGTATCCACAATTCAAAAATACCGCATATGGATTTTTAACGCGCGGTTGCCCTAATAATTGTTCATTCTGCATCGTATCACGGAAAGAGGGGCGTTGCGCTTATCAAGTGTCAAGCTTATCAGATTTTTGGCGCGGTCAACGCAATATAAAGCTAATGGACGGCAATTTACTTGCTTGCGAAGATAGAGAAATCCTTTTGCAACAGCTTATCGACAGCGGCGCAAATATCGACTACACCCAAGGACTTGATGCACGGTTCATTACTGACGATATAGCGCGGCTTGTATGTCAGACAAAAATAGATATGATACATTTTGCGTTTGATTTTATGAGAAACGAAAAAGCAATAATTAGAGGACTTGAAACATTCCGGCGGCATTTTGAAAAATCAGACCGACATTGTCGCGTTTATATACTTACAAATTATGACACAACACACGAAGAAGATTTATACAGAGTTCAAAAAGTGCGTGAATTAGGTTATCAGCCTTATGTGATGATTTATCAAAAGGGAACGCACAGCAGATTTTTAACCGATTTAGCACGTTGGGCAAATAATTCATTTATTTATCGAAGTTGTGAATTTGAGGATTATAGACCCCGGGCAGACGGAAAATCATGTAAAGAATTATATAGATTAGGCGCATAGAGCGTCTTTTTTAATGCAATTTAGGCGGTAATCGTATGAAAATCCGATATAACAAATTCAGAAAACCAGTAGAAATAATCTGGCTAATAATTGATGGACGTGATTATCCATTTTGTCCAACATGTAAACAATATGCCAATTCCTCTGTTCAATGCAGAGAATGCGGACAAAGATTTATTTAGGCGGTGACGCCCATGTCGGTAATAAGCTGGCTAAAGGGGTTGTTTAGAAAAGTGATTTCAACTGAAAATATAGAAAAAGCATTCGATGTAACAATTGCCACGTCCCAACAAATGCTTGACGCACAAGAATTGTGGCGCAATGTCTATGCTGGTTATGCCCCATGGAACAACGAAGATGTTCCGAGCCTATTCACCGCCGCCAGCATTTGTTCCCGCATTGCTAAAATATGCGACTTAGAAAAGGAATGGGATATAAACGGTTCTGCCATGGCTGATTTCATGAAAGCGCAGTTTAAGCCTTTCATGGATGGCACAAAAAACGGCTTACGCCACGCACTTGAAAAAGGGTGCAAAGGCGGTAAGCTCCTGTTTTTCCCGGCTCAACGAGGTGATAGGATACTAATAAATACCTTTGAAAATAATTATTATTACCCTATTAATTATGACGAATATGGAAAACTTGCAGACGTAATTCTTAAATCACAAGCAGAAAAAGATAATTACGTCTATACGCTTTTAAGCCGTTACAATTACATACAAGGCAATGGGGAAGCATCTCGAATTGAAATAACAAATAAGGTTTTCAAGACAAGAATGAATGGAAATGGCACTACATTGGGTGTTGAAGCAAACCTTTCAGACGTTGAGGAATGGGCTGGATTGCAACCGGAAATGTTTATAAGTAATGTTACGCGCCCTTGGTTCGTAGAATTTATCATGCCGCAAAATAATCACATTGAAGAAAATTCATATGATGGCGTATCGATATTCAGCAAGGCGATTGATTTGATACGGAAGTTAGACGAGCAAAAAGCTCGTACAGAATGGGAATACGAGGGCGGCGAGTTGGCTGTTGATGTGCCGGTGGATATGTGGCGGGATATTGGCAAAAAGGACGCTCTAAACCCACGCAATGGAGAAGTGATTCTTGAAGTGCCGAAGGGCAAGGAACGACTGTTCAGAAATACGGGCATAGAAAGCGCAAATTTGATGCCAACGACATTCAACCCCGCATTCCGAAACGAATCCCTTGAAGCCGGTTCTAATGCCATTAAACGCGACATAGAAATCGTCTGCGAACTTGCCTTCGGCACTATATCAGACGCGGCGATACAGGCGCGAACGGCTACGGAAATCGAAAGCACGCAGGTTGTTACGTTCTCTACCATATCCGATATCCAACAAGCTATGAAGGCCGCATTACGAGAGGTTGCGGAAATAGTCCGGGAAATGGCTTACACTTACGACTTTGCGCCATGGAGCGAGTATGAATTTACCCTCACATGGGGCGATGGCATACCCGAGGATGATGACGTAACGCTTGACCGATTGGTCAAAAGGCTTACCGCGCTTATGACGGCGGCTTCAAGCCGATACATTGAGCCTAAAATCGTGAATGCGTTTATCATGAAGCATATAGAGGTTTTAGGCGAATTGACGCAGGAGGATTTGGAAAAGGCGGCGGAATATATGCCGGGGGCGTTTGAGGGAGGGGAAGAATAAATATGGAAAATATTATACGTAATCAGGAAAATAAAATTCCTATTGAAAAAATAGGAAAGTTTTGCATTGCGCGAGATTTAATAGATATAGATAAAAATGCTATGCTTGCCATAATGTCCAAGATGATAATTGTTCGTTGTGAATTAATATATTTTGGATGTTCTGGACGATTTGAATACACGGCTTTATCGGATTTGTTTGAACCAAATTCTATTGAATGCGAGATACCGCAATACGAGGTTACTGTTACAAGAAAAGATAAAATCTATGATGTTGATGCCAAGAAAATCGGTAACTAGCCAAACGGCTTTTTACATAAAAACGACATCGCAGCCGTATCGCGGGAATCCAGTTTGCATGCGCGATAAGAATAATTTTCAAAAACCCCTTGACGCATACATTAATGTATGCGATAATAAGATTATCAAATATGAAAAGGGGTTTTGATAATGGGTATCAAATGTACAGATTATGATTACAGCAAGTATAACGGCTGTGTGTTAAGCTTTATGGAACATAACACATATCACGATAGCGACTGGTACGCTACAGTTTGGGACGAGGAAACACAAAGCGTTAAATCTGACATTCTTTATCAAACAACACGGTCTGGAATGTACGGTTCGTGCGAAATTGATGCAACCGAAGAAATCAGACAAAAAGCGGCAATAACTTATGCAAAACAGGATTTTATCAACAAAATAAACAGCAAAAGCGTATGCGGCGACAGAACGGTTAAAGTCGTTAAGGGTAGAAAAGTACCAAAAGGCATTATCGGAGAAGTGATTCAAATAAAACCTAACGATTATCAATCTTGGAATCGTAGAATTGAAATCGAGACGGCTGACGGTACAAAATATTGGACTTATGAAGATAATTTGGAATGTTTGCCATTTTCGGAAGAAGATAAGGAATTAATATATTATCAATGTGTCAAAAGCAATCAAAAACGGTTTTCTTGCAAAGACAATATTAGCTTTTATTTTGCAGATATGATTGATGATGATTCCGAAATATCCGAGCATTATGGAATTTATTCGCACGGTGATGTACCGCACAAAGTTTTTGAAAAAATGCTTGATGCCGAAAAAGAAGCTGTAAAAATGAATATCGAAAGATTTAGAGCAGGGTTGGCAATATGAGTCGCCCCTCCCCCGAAGTCAAGAAGCGTTACAATGACGCTACAATGCGGATTGCTTTTAGTTTGAATAAGGCTGAAACAGAAATAGTCAAAAAAACGCTAACGCAAAAAGAAACCAACGCAATAGCGAAAAAACTGTTTTTAGAACACATCAAACCGTCTGAATAAGGCGGTTTTTATTTAAGATAAAAATAGGAGGTAATTTATGGACAACAATGAAAAACAAATATTATTTGAGGAATTGGCAAAACCATTGATCGAGTTTCTGAATGACAATTACCATCCGCACGCAACGATTATTATAACACCAGACAGCGCCGAAGTATTAAGCGGCGAAATGGCATTTAGAACTGACGAATTTGTTAAAGACTAATGGATAACTAAAGGATATCTTTTGTTAGGCGGGCGATTATTACGATATCTCCATCATTCTACGAAACAGCTCCCGTTCCAGTCATGCGCATCCTTAACGAACTTAATATATACGGAATCACCGAAATAGCCCGCCGCATCCACGCCCTAGACCAACGCCGCCAAGAATTGGGGCTTGACGATTATAACAAACTAATATCAAGCAATGTCTATCGTTTGGAGCGATTACAGGCTATTGATATATTCAATACGGATTTTAAAGCGGCACTGGCAGAGGCGACAAATAAGACGCTGTCTGAAATAGACACCCTTTTTGAAAACAGCGCAATCGAAGCGCACAACTTCGACCGCGCCACATTCGCCGAGCGCCTAAACCGTTTTGCCGTGGATGAAAAAATCGGGCATTTGAGCGCGGAGGATATACAGCAGCGGGCATTCGCGGCGGGGATAAAGCCATTTGTTGAGTATAAGGATAATGCGTTTTTACAGCAGGTTACGCGGGCGGCGGCGGAGCAGACGAAATCGACTTTTAAAAATCTCACGAGAACTGTCGGCTTCACAACCCGTGACGGGCGATTCCTTCCGCCGCGCGAGACGTTCACCAATGTGTTGACGTTGGGCGAGATGAAGGTTGTTACGGGTGTGGCAGATTATAATAGTGTTATCAAGGAAATTGTGCGGGAGTTATCCGATAGCGGTTTAAAGGCTGTTGAATACCCGTATGCGAAGCCGTGGAGTTTAGAATCAAGCGTGAGGATGAATATACTTACGGGGATTGCGCAGCTTGCCAGTGAGGTCACATGGAAGAACATTGAAGATTTAGGAGCTACTCTGGTAGGTACGTCTGCCCATGACGGCGCAAGGGAAACGCATCAGCCATGGCAAGGGCGTACGTTCTCGCTTAATGGTAACGCGGCAGAAATCCGGGCGAAAGTTGAAGCGATTAGAGAAATGGACAAGGGAACTCGCGCTATGAGGCGTGCTGAAAAATCAGCACAAAATGCTTAAATATATTGGGAGGGAATATAACAATGACGAAATACGAAATAGTCCTAGAAGTAGAAATATCAGATGAAAGAGACGTTGAAACAGCCGTAGATAGCGCATTAACAGAATACGGAATCCATGTGGAAAAAATAACTGCTTATAAGAAAGAGGATAGCAGATTATAAAGGCGGCGATATCAAAATGGCACAATATCCCGATTTTCTAACATCAACCCGCCTAGGCTATGCCGATGGGCTTAAAAGAGCCACATTGCCGCCACGATTTCTTTCCACGGTTCGAATGGCAGACCCCCATATATTCCGAGGAACAACTCAAAGAGCAAGCCGAACGCGACGCGAAGGTCACGCCATACAAGTGGAAGGACGCGCGAGGCGTAGAACACGAACGAGACTTTACGAGGCGACAGGCACTTGACCGGCAACGCGAAATGGAACGGCAAATAAAGCGGCAAAGGCAGTTAGCCGCTGGATATAAAGCCGGTGGGAACATAGATGAATATAGGGCGACAAAGGCGAGGATAACGGCTATGCGAGCAGAATACAGCCGTTTTAGTGCTACTATGGATATAAAAGAGGACTGGTCGAGGGTGTATGTTGATGGCCTTGGGCGTATATAAGGAAATGAATGCATGGAAGATAAATATATTTGTATTATGTATTCGTTGGCCTGGATTTCAGTAGCCATTGCGGGGAGTGTTGGAATATATGTTACAAAAAGCTTAGTCCCATTGTGGTCTTTTGTATTTCTACTTTGTATAAGCATTAAATCTGGATCAAATAAGGATGAAGTCGATATTGACGAATAAGCCGCAAGGCTATTTTTTATTTAGGGTGATACTATGGCAGAACTAACACTTCAACACACGGCAGCGCAAATAAATAGAGGCGTTCAGACGGGGTTAGATCTTGAACCTCACAAGGATGTTCTTAAAAAATTCGATGCAAAAGATGGGCGTCCTATTTTTGAGAACGAGCCTATTGGTGGCATTGATGATGCTCCTGCCGATAATCATCTATATGGGCGCATAAATAATGACTGGCAATCCATTCCCGCACATTCCGTTGACCTCATGTTCTGGACGCTTGAAGGCGAAAATCCTGTAGCCAGTCATATAGCACCGGCAACAGCGCAAACAATATTACCGATAACACATTTTCCGTCTAATCCTGGTACACCACATGATATTGCACGATTTGCCATTGCTGATGATTTGCACGGAACGGAGCTTGAATTTGTACCGGGCAACTCCTTTCAATCCATGCATTGGATACGCTCAGATATGGCGCGACCGGGCACATTGTTTAGATTAACGGCAA
This sequence comes from Holotrichia oblita, assembly GCA_023690525.1. Taxonomy (NCBI): domain Eukaryota; kingdom Metazoa; phylum Arthropoda; class Insecta; order Coleoptera; family Scarabaeidae; genus Holotrichia; species Holotrichia oblita. Next base: position 19,563 of record JALQSN010000282.1, read on the forward strand.
TAGACACACGAACCGGATCGCAGCTTGCCACAGGTGCAACGGAAATAGATTTAGGGCAAATCGGCGAACTACAACCGCTTTTAATTCCGGGATTATATAAAATTCCGGCAGTAGTACCAGCCGAAAGTATAGAAATGTTATTACAGGCTACCACTTCGCAATTTGGTATGCAAATCGGTATTTTTTCGATACCGCCGAATGAAATATCTTATATTGCGCGGTTGATATCCGGACCAACGATACCATTACCGCCGAATGACGATAAGGCATACGGAATGCGTAACGGTGAATGGATACCGTTAGCGGGGGCGGTGTGGTTTGAGGGGATGTAATAATCATAAAAATGTTTGTTTTAAGTCATTTTTATGTTATAATTTACATTGAGGGTAAGCGTTCGCGGCGCTGTAGCGGAAATCCTTGCCGCGCCCTCATTTAACAATACAAGGATAAAACATTAAAGGAGATGTTTATATGTTTAAGTTTTTGGATGGAAAAGAGTTTATATATGCGCTCAATGCGGAGAAGTTTATAACAATAATCCGCTTGAGCAAAAATGTTTGAATTGCCCATATTCGTATGCAACATACATTATATGTCGTGCGTGCGGTTGTGAAATGGGAAAACCCTACAGAGAAGGCAATTTGAATATTATTGAAGCTGTGGCAAAACGTAGCTTGTTTTAATGGAAAATAAGAACGATAAGTTATAATCAAGATGGATTTATTCAATATTTTCGTGAACAATATCCAAACGCAGAACAGATAAAAATAACAATCGGTGATAATGGATATTACATAAGTACAACAAATGATAATGATAAGGAAAATAAAAATTAAAAACAAATTAACCGCCAGCTAAGGCGGTTTTTTATTGCCAACAAGCCCCGGTCTACGCCGTGGGCTTTTTCCGAGGAGATATAAATGAGATGATTGACGCTTATACGTTTAGTCAAAACATATTAAAGTTTATTGAATCAAAAACAAGTGTTATCGAAAATGGATATACAATTCTTGAATACGCTGACAATCGCACGAAATTTCAAAAGTTCATAGATTTTATAAAACAAATTGTAAGGCGCATATAGCGTCTTTTTTCATATCAATTTTCACCGTTTTACAGAAAACGGACAATACGCCAACCGGGGCAAACCGGACGAAAGGAGAATTTCTATGTTGAACAATTCGCCATTAAGCATTGATTGCAGCGATTGCAAAGTAAAAGGAATATGCAAATATACAGAAGCGGCAGAAAAAATATTTGCAGAAGCTAATTCATTGAAAACTGAAATCGAATTAGATTCATTGAAAAGTGAATTTATTAGCATTACCGCAAAATGCAAACATTACATTCCGCAAAATGCAAGTATTGCGTGGCCAAGATAAGCCAATCATTTTATATTTACCAATTTCCGAAATTGGATAAGTTACCGGTCTTAAACCGGATATCGAAAGGAGAATTTCAATGAATCGTAAAACATTTTTACCCATGAACCTACAATTTTTCGGTGAGCAAGACCCACCGGCAGACCCAATACCGCCGGCGCCGGAGCCGGACAAAGGCGAACCGGAGCCTAAACCGGAGGATAAGCCGTCACTGCTTCAAATGACGCAGGAAGAACTAACCCGAAAGATGGCAAAAGAAAAAGGCGAAGGCAAACGCTCAGTGTTTTCACAGCTGGGCATTAAGGATGATACGGAACTTACAACCTTGCTTGAAAAGCTGAATGCTATCAAAGAGGCAGAAGCTAAAGCAGAAGCTGACAAGCCTGAAATCGAACGCTTAAAAGGCGAACTCGCGGTAAAAGCGAAGATTGAGGCCGATTACAAGGCCACACTGGAAAAGCTTGCTCTGCTTGAACTCAACGAACTTATTCGCGAAAAGGGCGTCACAGACCCAAAGGAATTAAAACTTGCAAAATATGAAATTCGTGAGCTGATGGCAGCCGGAAAAGATGTGGCAGAAGCGGCAGAAGAGTATTTCACAGCTAACCCGGTAGAGCAGAAATCAGACGCGCCACCGAAGCCGCAAATTATGCCCGGAACACAGCCCGCACCAGTCGCAACAGCAATGACAAAGGAAGACTTTAACAAACTCACGTACCCGCAAAAATTGGAATTCAAGTTGAAAAATCCTGAAAAGTTTGCGGAATTTACAAAAAAATAGGAGGAATATAAATGGCATATGAAACAGCAACCTGGTTAGGTTTTCCCTTTGACAGGGAGCTCTTTACCCAAATGTGGACAGAAGAACCCGACCCAAAATTAACAGCAATGATCGACAGTGGCGCGATCGTGCAAGACGCTCTGATACAGTCGCGGATACAGAACGGCGGCAACTTTTATACTATACCCTTTTATAACATCCTTGAGGGCGACCCGTCCAACTACGGCGGTCAAACGGACATCAGCGTTACACCTGTAGGCGGTAAATCGCAGTCCGGCATTGTATTCGGACGCTCAAAGGGCTTTGTTGCAAGGGATTTCCAAGGTGAATTATCCGGTAGTGACCCCATGACGCATATTGCAGCTACAATCGGTAGGTATTGGAACAAGCAGCGGCAGCGAATTCTTATCGGCCTTGTCAATGCCCTATTCGCTTCAACCGATACAGGCGCGTACACGCAGTCCTTTAAAGATAAACATGTACTGTCAACCGGATCGAGTATCGGCGTAACTGATGTTAACGAGCTCATGGTTAAAGCCCTGGGCGACAATAAAGCCATGTTCTCGATGGCGATCATGCACTCCCATGTGGCGAAACGTCTTGAAAATCTACAAGTGCTTGAATTTTGGAAACAAACTCTTGCCAGTGGTGTACAGCTCCCCATGCAAATTGCAAGTGTAAACGGCCTGACGGCTATCATTGATGACAGTATGCCGGTAAATGGTTCGGAATACACAACATACCTATTCGGCGCAGGCTCCATCCGCAGGGCAACAGGACGAGTTGACGTACCTTCCGCCGCGCAGCGCGATGAGGAAAAGAACGGCGGACAGGAAACACTTTATACCCGTCTGCGTGAAACATATCATCCGAACGGATTCAGTTTCATTATCCCGGCGGATAACTGGACAGAATCTCCAACGAATGCCCAGCTTTTTGACGGTGCAAACTGGAAAACGATCTATGATCCAAAATCAATTGCTATTGCCAAACTGGTAACAAATGAAGCTGTAGCGTAAAGGCGGTGCTATATGATTATTAAAGCAACAATGGATTATACCGACAAAGAAACCCGTGAAGAAATAAAGGCGGGAATGGAATTTTCCGTGCCGAGAAAACGCGGGCTTGAACTTATCAATAAAGGTTTTGCGCGGCTTGTGAGCGAGGATGATATTGTCTCGGCCAACACAACGGAAGCAACTAACTTGTTGCATCAAAAAGATGTGCAAATCAAAGAACTTAAAAAAGTAATAGAAGAACGCGAGCGTCTCATTGACGAGCTTATTGAGCAGCTTCCGGCGACAAAGAGGGCTAAGTATGGCGGCTAGTCATGTGTACCATGGGTTGCCAATAGTTGAAAATGGTGTTGTCGTGGCTGTTCAACGTGTACGTGGCATTGAGGCGGCAGACGGCAAGGTTTATCATGGCGTTCTGGACACGGATGCACGAGGCAATGAATTTACTTATAATCGCGTTCCGGATACATATTCTCCAATCGCGCCAGTATTATTTGCCTTACTGGACGCAAACGGTAATGTATTACTAGATTCCGGCGGTAAGGTTTTGATGGTACGAGGATAAATGCATGATGGTGCAGGCGGGTTCAATTCCCGCCCATGCAATCGAAAAAAAATATAATAGGTGGGATAATTATGTTTAAGCATAAATGTGCTTTTATTGAAAGAGTTGGTCAGGGATATTACAACAATTATAATTGCATGAAAACAACTCTCAAATGCTGTTATTGTGAAAAAACAATTGAAGAAAGATTTTGCGAATACAAAGATGATATATCCAAATGCCCTTTAAAATATTGCGTTAAATAGGAGTTGATACCATGTTCGCAGACCGTGAGCATCATGAAAAAGGAGAGATTTTATGTATAACAACCCCGCGATAATAAATCTGGCAGAAGCATCAAAAGCTGTAGACGAATTGAAGGACATAACAGAAATTCATCTTGAATTTGAATCATTCGGTGCTTATTCTGCAATAAAAGCAATTGCAAAAACAAAAGAAAAGGAAATCCCGATTATAGAAACTGTGCAAAAAGACGATAAGGTTGTGACCGAAAATGTTTGCAACTCCTGAATATTACAAAACCGAATTTCTCCGAGGTCGTCCGCCAGTAATCCCAATAGAACAAGCGGAATTTTGGTTGGTTGAGGCGAGTTCCGCAATCAATTTTAAAAACATCCCCGACGAGGAGCTAGAGTACCTATTCGACACAATATCCGATTCCACATTCGATAAACTTCAACGTGCCACATGCCGGATAGCGGAGATATTGTATGTGGCGGAACAGGCCGCAGGGGCGCCGAGGGAGGGCGTGAAGCGGAGTGAAAGCGTGGGGAATTACTCAGTCTCTTGGGAATCGCAAAGACGTACTGATAATGAAGTGCAAAGAGAAATAGTCAGTACGGCGAGAAAATGGTTGTCAAATACTGCCCTCCATAACGCCTTTATTTACAGAAATTGATTGAGTAGTTCCTTGACTTTCGTGTACACGAATGGTATAATGAAAGATAAGGAGGTTTTGAGCATGAACGAAGAAATGAATGAAATAGTTATATGCAAATATTGCGGACGATACGAGTATTACGGTGAAATGCGCTGGTTATCAGGCAAATGTTGCTGTAGGGCATGTTACAAGTCTGATTATGAGGATAAGAACGGAAAACCCTATGAATGGACGGACTTAGACGGATATGTTCCAACTATCGAAGATTGGCGTAAACAAGAATCTATTCAAAAAGCCCATGCGTGATTTCAAAACAGAACATAACCGCCGCAAACAAGCAAGAAAACGCCTTGTTGTGGAAATCGACAAAGACACCGCCGCCCAGCTTGACGAAAAGCTGAAAGCAGATAAGCTGAAATTTAGTGAATGGATAAAAGAACGGATTGAACGATATTTGAAAGGGTGATACCATGATATTGATTGACGCAGATGTATCAAAAGCTATTCTTGAAATGAAAATGCCAGAATCGTGCTATCATTGCAATTTAATGAAGCAAGCGGATGAAAAATATAAGATTCCATACGACTATATTTGTAACGCTTTTTATCAAAATCCTTATACATCGGGATATCCTAATGGGGAAATGTTTCCAAGCGTTAAGCAATACAATGGTATTTCGGGTCGCGCTCCATTCTGTCCACTTAAACAAGCCTCTATAATTGCGCCTGTAAAAAATGGAAAATGGATAGATACCGTGAACGGTATTGATGTAAAAAGGTGTAGCGTATGCAATGAACGGTTTTATTTAAAAGATATGAATATTGCTAATTTTTGTCCGAATTGCGGTGCAGATATGAGAGCCGAAAGCTTAAATTTAGCGAATGGATAAAGCGGAAAATAAATGAGTATTTGGGAGGGCGTTAAGATGGAATGGATTAGTGTTGATGATAGATTGCCAGATGATTTGCAAATTGTTTTAGTTCACGGCGAAAATGACAATAAACTTCAAAAAGGTTTTGACGTATGTTGGCGCATTGATGATAGATGGACGGCGTGGTGGACGAAAGACATTACTCACTGGATGCCCCTCCCCGCCCCGCCCGAAAGCCGAGAAAATGACGTTTAGCGGGGGTTAAGGGGAAGTTGAGGAATATTTGAAAGGCGGGGGATGAGTATGAAAAAATGGAAAGCAATCAATATTATTGTACCTATCACGTTGGCAATATTATGGCTTATATTTGCTCCAATTCCAATAAAAGTACCAATAGAAGATACCGAATCTTCTTTGTATGCGGTTGTCTTGTTATTTCTTTTTATATGGAATTTTGCCAATGTTTTATTTTTAATATCAGATTCAATGTCGAACAATATAGATTGGCGCTGGTGGAAAAATAATAAATAACGAAAATTTTAACCGCTTCCTACGAATAGGGGGGGTTTTTTATTGGAAGTGAAAACATGGAACGACAATTTCCCGACAACATAACGTCAACGATAACATTATATTCGCAGTGGGAAGACCCATTGACGGGGCTACAGATTTTAGTCCGTCAAGTCCTCCACGGAGTTTATTGGTCATCAGACAGCGAAGTTATCCGCACGCAATCCGGCATAAACACGACCATGAATGCCGCCGTTATGATACCCTATCGCGAATCAGTCACCGGTCGCCAATTTCTCCCCGCCGAGGAATGGCGACAGTTAAGCCGGTACGATATCGAAGCCATGACAATACAGCCCTATGACAACGTTTTCGACCTAACCGAGGACACCCCGGAAGTACCAGACCCGCCGGATGATTTTGCGATAGGCGATAAGATACGGAACGTATCTGATAAGACAATCACTGTCGGCGGTGCGGTTATGCCGCCTGGGGATTTCGGGCGGGTAACGTCATTAGAGCCATTCATTGTGAACAATAAAAAATACTGGAGCTATGACCCACGGAACTATCCATATTTGATGAATTACGTCAATGAGCATGAGTTCTTTTGGGCGCATCCCAGCAATACGGCGATAACCCCGGCGAATGACCGACTGGCGGCGCAGATTTCACGATTTACGGCGGCGAATCCGAATGTTTATCGGGCAGTGGGAGATAACCCGTTTTTGATTGGGAGTGAACGGATGAGGCATATTGTGTTACGTGTTTGATAAATAATTTCTTGCTATTTTCCTGCATTTGATGTATAATTTATGTATATTAAATATAGGAGTGATTGCAATGGAACGATTAACGTACGAACACATTGAAGAAATAAAAAACGATAATGGAAAAATAATCCGAACGGTAAATCATGGCGCATGGCTAAAAGAAATGGATTGGTACGCCGTGTGCGAAAATGCTTGTTTGCTTTATGACGAAGATGCTGAATGTGAACCAGATTGTGTGGAATGTCCGCTCAGAAAAGCATTCACCAAACTAGCCGCCTATGAGATTGCCGAAGAGAAATTAGAGCTTGCAATATCGACAACGAATAATGGCAAAAGAATTTACGTTATCAGCAATCATTATGCGCCCGACAGAATTATTGAAGCTGAAATAACGGATTATACTTGTCGCCTAAAAGAGACTACATTCACATTCACATGGACTGGATTGGAAATTTACCAAGCGTTCAAAGGATATTTTACAGCCGACGAAATTGGTATAACCATATTTCTTTCCTATGCCGAAGCCGAAGCCGCGCTGGAAGGCGGCGACAACGAATGAAAGCAAGATTGGAATTTGATGCGCCGGAGTCGTGTGCAGAATGTACGATGCGCAGATTTTCATATGATGGCTGGTATTGCGTAGCCGCCAATGGTAAAAACATAGGAATGGATAAATCATGCTCTCGCGCTTCATTCTGCCCCCTGAAAATCGTCGACGAACAAACCATAGGCGAACGGATGACGGAGGAAGAACGGGACGTGATACGGGCACGGTGCGATGTATTATTAGCCGAATACGATAAATCAAAAGTTGCTTGGCTACTCAACGACACATACGCCCTATTGGACGCGCTGGACGCGGCCGAAGATGAAAAAGAGGACGCGCAAGCAAAATTCACCGTGGAATATGTAAAACGCCAGCGCGCCGAAGCCCGTGCGGAGGAATTGGAACGGGCAATACACGCATTTGAATACTCTACAGGAATATTCTCATTCGCATGCTTTTGTTGTATATATAAGAATAAAAATGACATTTATAAATGTGAATTATTAAAAGATGAAGTGTGCGAAAATCTAGAAAACTGGCAATTCGACGAAGCCCGATTTTCGGAAGGCGGTGTCGGGGATGAATGAGATGATAAAATGATATTGTCGCGATTACGTCCACGCTGTAAATGTTAAAAATGCCAGTGGAATACATCCAAACGTATTGCATTGCGCCATGTATCGCGGCGATGAAGCAAGAAACGTATGGATAAAATATAAGCGCGAATACAAGGACTTATCACTTGTTTTTCCCGATGAATATTGTTCGAGTTTCGTATCTAAAGGCGGTGACCGTCCATGAAATACTATACTTTAAAAGAAACCGCAGCCGCCCTTGACTGGAAAGAAAGCAAAGTCCGGGATTGGATTAAAAAAGGCTATTTGAAAGCGGAAAAGGGCGATAAGGTGGGGCTATTGCCTAAGTTTTGGTATGTGGCTGAAACGGAGATAAGGAGAGTACGGGGCGATGATTGAAGCAAGAGATATATTCATTGGAAAAGCGAAAAAATTCAATTGTTATTCGCAATCTGATCGCATAGAAAATAGAAAATGCAGGAATTGTGTTCGTTGGCGATTCAGTTTTCCGTATACCTGTAACGATTATGATATGCAAAGCGCTAAAGCTGAGACATGTTTAAATTATGATACTGATTTTAAGTGTAAGGTCGATTAATCGCCTCCGGGCGGTTTTTTATTGGAGTTGATACCATGACAATTAAAACGCCCGGCAAAATGAATATAGTTTCGCATCCCCTCATGACCGTCGATTTCTCCTTTGCCGATTCCCTCGAACGCCGATTGAACGGCTTTTTCGATGTGGGCGGGGAATTTCAAAAGAGGGTAGACCAGACGTTTATGGACACTATGGCTCCATACATGCCCTTCGATACGGGAACTATGAGAAGCTTAATGAGGACACAAACAGATATAGGTTCTGGAATAATTACGATTGATACTCCTTATGCGAGATATTTGTATTATGGAATGCTTATGGTTGACGCAATAACGGGGAGTGCATATTCTCCCTTAGGTGGAAATAAAGTATTGACCGACACGCCGTTAAAATTTCACGGCGGAGCAAAGACAGGCGCATTTTTTGACCGCAGGGCTTGGGCTGAGCAAGGCGATACCCTGCTTGCGGATTGGCAGCGGTATGTAAAGGAGAATTTCTAGGAGGAAAATATGAGCATATTAAAACTTGAAGTACCAGACGGGCATTTCTGTAAAGGATGCTCTTTTTTATTGCAACATGATCAACGTGACGGCGGCGGGACGGAATGTAAAATATTCAATTGCCGTTTAGGAAACAAAATGACGGATATCTTTAAATGCCCAATGTGTATTGAACAATCTGCAAAGGACGGTGAATCATGAGCAAGGTTAACATTTTAGGCGCGGAATACGATTTTAATATGACTACGGCTAAAGATGATTCTGGGCTATGTGGCAAAGACGGTTACTGTGACCGTTTTGCTAAAATAATTGCCATTGAAACGGATTATAACGCAAATGACCAAGAAGCTATTAAGAATTTCGACAGCCTAACAAGAAAAGTTATACGACACGAAATCATACATGCGTATTTTGCTGAATCTGGATTATCAGAATACACCGAAAATGAACAGCTTGTCGATTGGATTGCATGGCAGTTCCCGAAGCTATTTACCACATTCAAGGAGGTTGATGCACTCTGATGGACTTCCAACCCATAAACTTTCTTGAAAATCTAATCCCTTTTCTTGAAAGTAGCCCATTCGGGATTGAAAACATTCAGGTCGTGCCGTTTTCGCAGCAGACTATGTCGCAGCTTCAATTCCAAAACATGAATGGCTTGGCTTACGGCGGACATAGCCCCCCACAAATAAGCTATGACGTACAGGGCAACGCCGAAACTCAAAATCAAGCTAATTTCTATCTGCAATTCCTATACCGATTCATTGACGAAATAGAAAACGCAGAAGCAACGGGCATAGTCGCAAATTTTGAACAATGGATTACATTTGAAAACGTTAAGTTTCAACAAGCAAGCCCGTCAAGACGAAATCCGTTATTTCCATTCTTCGGCGATAGCGAATTAGGTTACAGCCTTACGGCTGACGGTGGTTCCTTAATTATGTCTAGTCTTGAACAAGTGCCGCAATATGCGGTTTATCAAGTAAATATAAGGATAAGGTACAAAACAAAATTTGATTTGGAGGATGATTATTAATGGCGAAGATTTTATGGTATATCAAACAACTTTTTCCGTTGAAATATGATACTAAATATGAAAAAGCGGAAAATGGTATGTGACCGTATGGCGCATGTGGTTTGGTCGCTGTTTTAATATTAAAGAATGGGAAATTGTAAAATAATTTATGAAAGGATTGAGGAATAATGCCCGATGTTTTTAATTTGACCGGCGAAGCCGTCCGTAAGCTTATGGTGTTTTTCGTTAAGATTGGCACTGTCTGGGAAGCTCAAGGTTTTAAAACAGAAGATACTTCGCTTGAGTTTAACCCGGATTCAACCACAATAACCGATGTACTAGGCGACACCTACACCGACTTAAACAGATTTGAGGAAAGTATTACTTTTGAACCTAACACTCTCCGCATGGGCGGAAAGCTCAGCGAAAAGCTCCATTCTTTATGGCGCGAAAACGACCTTGCCGCATTTTCACAATTTGAATGCGCTGTCGTATATGGATATCTTGGCGCAGAAGGAGCGTACGAAGCAGATATATGGAAAGCATGCACCATATACCCGAACAGCTTGGGAGGTAGTTCCCGTGTGGATTTCCCGTTTACTGCAACGCTTGGCGGTGAGAAAGTCAAGGCTATTTCCACCGGTAAGAGAACCGGCGCGACGATTACGGAGGCGATATAATATGGCGGTAAAAGCAAAAAAAAGATTTTACGATTTGGAAGAAAAGAAATATATTGAAGCCGGAGAAGAAATAACCGCCAGCGATGAACGGTTGCAAAAAATGATTGCGCGTGGGCTTGCTGAACAGACCGAAGGATATACGCCGACATATAGTTCTCGTATCAAGAAAGGGGATTCCAGTGGCACAGGTACAAATTAAAAATAAATGGAAAACGATTGATATCATGTCCGGCGAGGAAAAGTTAGGCGAGATAAAGTTTAACCCTGACGATACCCGTACATATTCGCGGTTTATTGAATTGATTGAGACGCTGACGAATGGCAAACGCGATATTGATGGCGTGGAGTTCGATACAGGGGAATTGCAAAAGCCGCTTGATAGCCTTGAAGACTTCGAGAAAGCTTCCGATATGTTTGAGAAAATGAAAAAAATAACCGGCATTGCAATTGATACGTGGGAATCTGTTTGCAAAGGGCTTGATGAAATATTTGGCGCGGGGGTATGTGATATATTCACACAGGGTTCACTTGACCCGGAATTACTTATGCCGTTGATTGATGCGGTTATGCCGTTTTTCAAGGAAGCCCGGCAAGAAAAGGCGAAGCCATATCTTAAAAATGTATGAACCGATTAACCCAAAAACCCCCGGAGCATGTGAATATCAATGGTGAACAATACAAAATAACAACAGACTTCCGCACATGTCTTAAAACAATACTGGCATTAGGCGATAAAGAGTTTTGCGATGAAGAAAAACAAGAAATCTTTTTTTATAACCTATACCATCCCATTTATCCGCCTGACCTGTTAGAAGCCATCCAGCAGGGCATGTGGTTTTTGCGTTGCGGCAAAGAGCCGGACAACAAAAATAACCCTGTTTTGATGGACTTCCAGACGGACGCGGATATGATTTGTGATGCTCTTATAAAATCCGGTACGGATATAGATAAAATAGATAATCTCCACTGGTGGAGTTTTATGTCAAGATTATCTGAGTTGCCAGAGAGCTTATTCACGCGCGTTGTTTATTTACGGTCACAGCATAAAAACGGAAAGCTGACAAAAGATGAACGAAAGCAGTGCGAACGCATTGGTTGGCACATTATTACGATGCAAGACGGCTCAAATGATGATGAAATTTGGAATTATATACAAGGCAAGTAAAATATGACGATCAATAATCACGGACGCGGTAGCGTCTTTTTTGTTGCCGAAAAGGTGGTGATTTATGGCAGATGGCAGGGTCGATATAGATGTCAGAGCAAATACAGGTAGGCTCCCGGGTGACTTAACAAAAGCACAAAAAGAACTTGACAGACTAACCGGAACATTTAATAAACAAATAGCATCCATCGAGAAGCAGGAAGTGGCACTTCTTGACTTGCGGAGACAACTCCAAGCAATAGCTGGAAGCGAGATCGCGCCTAAAGATTTAACAAAAATGGAAACGAATCTCAGGCGCATAAATAAAGAACTTGAAACGCAGCAAAAAGAATATGATGCGGTTATCGCAAAAATTCAGGAAGTGAATACACAACTTGAATATGCGCGAATTAGTGGCCGGCCGGAAGACATTGCAAAGCAAGAAGCGTCACTGAAAATTCTTGAAGACGAATCCTTGAAAATAGCCGATGCGATGGAGGCGACGCGAGATAAATCCGAGGCCTTGTCGGCGGCAATTACTAAAATAAGGCTTGATCCGGCTTCAGCCGCCGAAGCGCAAAAGCTTGCCGATAAAATCACATTAGCCGAAACGGCTCTTGAAAAAACCAAGAGCGAAGCAAGGGCAACAGATGAAAAAATGGCAAGACTCGCAAGCGGTTCAAAAAGTGCAATAAGCGCAATGCAATCGTTTGGCGAAAAATCTATGTCGGCATTAGGGCGCGTTGGTTCTCTTATTTCTGTAATTGGCTCAGGATTTGCAAGGCTTGGTAGCAAAATCCTTTCTGGCATAGGTTCAATCAAACTGTTTGGCAAGGGATTGTCGGGGGTGCGTGGTCACGCCACACACGCTTCAAATGGGTTCCAAAAGCTTACACGCCGGATAACTGCCATGCTGGGTACTGTATTTGTATTCAATGTAATTAATAAGGCAATGCGAGAAATGCGCAACCTTATGAGCAGTCTGATGCAATCCAATACAGAATTCGCTTCAAGCTTTAATGCTATAAAAGTCAATCTTTTAACCGCGTTTGCGCCAATATGGGAAGCTATTCAACCGGCGCTATTGAATTTCATGAAAATTCTTGAACGTGTAACGGCTACGCTTGCGGCATTTATCTCCATGCTATTCGGTAAGACTTATGCGCAGTCCAAAGCAAGTGCGGCAGCCATATACAATCAATCCAAAGCAATGGATAAGTCCGGGAAATCTGCTAAAAACGCATCAAAGCAATTGGCGGCATTTGATGAAATCAACCAGCAAATCGAAGACAGTGCTGGCGGCGCCGGAGACGCAGCCGGTGGCTTGGAGGGGCTTGACTTCGGTGCGGTTGAGGAACCAGACGTAACATGGGCTGAAAACCTTAAAACTATTTTTGATGGTTTAGTCGAAGCTCTACAGCCTACGATTGAAGCACTAAAAGAACTATGGGAAACATTGAAAGGAATTGGAGAAGCATTTTTAATTCCGGCGGCTAAAGATTTTTACGATAAAATATTGGAACCTATTGGCAATTGGATTCTTGGCACAGGATTACCATCGTTAATTAATGCGCTTAATGACATTTTGAAATCTGTTGATTGGGAAAAATTAAAGTCACAATTATCAAGCTTGTGGGATGCAATGCAACCATTCGGAAAATTTGTTGCGGATAGTTTGCTTAGTTTTCTGCACGACTTTCTTGTTCCTGTAGGAAGTTGGGTACTGGGGTCAGGCTTATTAAGGTTTTTAGAAATTACAACGGCGCTTTTCAATGAAATTGATTGGGGACGATTGACAGAATCCTTGCAAAATTTCTTCAAAGCGCTTGCACCGTTTGCTATTCAAATTGGCGAGGGACTTCTTGATTTTTACGAACATGTGTTAAAACCTTTGGCGGTTTGGACGGTAAGCGAAGCATTGCCGACATTTCTTGATGGGTTGACACGGATTTTGACAGAGGTCGATTGGGAAAATATACGCATGAAGCTGATTGATGTATATGATGCGATAGCCCAATTTGCCGGAACTATTGGAGAAGGCTTGTTATGGTTTTATGAAAATGTGCTTGTTCCTGTCGGAATATGGGCATTAGACACATTATTTCCGACAGTGTTAGAAACAGTATCGGCAGCTTTTGTTGCATTAAATGATATTCTGATAGCTTTACAGCCTATTGGTTTATGGTTGTGGGAAGAATTTTTACAACCGCTTGGCCAATGGGCAGGGGATGTAATTATTTCAGCGTTGGAAGCTATCGTTGGTTGGTTGCAATCATTTAGCGATTGGATAAGCGAAAATGAAGGTTTAATACAGGGAATAATCGTAACCATTGGCGTGTTTGCTGCAGCGTGGGTGGCCGCGAATGCAATATTGACATTAATACCCGGAATCATTGCGATAGTTTCTGGAGCAATATCTGGAATGTCTGGTATCGTTACTTTGTTTGCATCGGGAACGAGCCTAGCTTCCGCTGCATTGGGCATATTTTCATCTGCTATTGGTTTTTTAGCGTCTCCAATAACCATTTTAACGGCTTTGATTGCTTCATTTATTTATACGATTGCAACCATTCCCGAAGAAATGGAGCGAGCAAAAGAAAGCTTATCGCGTATATGGAATAGCATTGAGGAAATATTTTCGCAAACCATTGATCTTATACAAAATATTGTCTCAGATTTCCTTGATATTCTGAAACAATCATGGGATGAAAAACTAGAAGATGTTGTTACTGGTGTGGGCAAGGCTGTAAACGATATCTTTGAATGGTTTTCAAGATTGATCGACGAATTTATCACTCCAATTATTTCACGTGGCTTGGAATGGCTCCAACGCATTTGGGACGAAAGCCTGTCTGGCGTAGTTGCAAGCGTTCTTGAATTTGTAGGAACTGTTGGAGAAAACATTGTTGCGTTATGGGAAGAATTTATAAAGCCTACATTTGATTATCTCATGGATTATGTCGTTCCAGTTGTCAAGGAATCATTTATTATGATTGTAGATATTATTGGCGAAGCCATTAATACTATTATGGGCGTAATTGATGGACTATTGCAAGTATTGTCCGGCGTAATTGATTTTATTGTTGGTGTACTAACCGGGGACTGGGAAAAGGCATGGAACGGAATAGTTAAAATATTCGAAGGTATTTTCAAAGGCCTTGAATCTATAGTAAAGGGCGTTGTGAATGTTATTATTAACTTAATAAATGGGATGGTTCGCAAGATATTCGCTGGAATAAACAGTGTTATAAACGCTGTTAATAAGCTCAATATTCCTGGCACAGACATTGGATTTAATATATCTTCTGTTACGGCTCACCAAATTCCCCGCCTAAAAACCGGCCTAGACTATGTACCCTACGACGACTTCCCGGCATACCTCCACAAAGGCGAGCGCGTCCTAACCGCAGCCGAAAATGCGGAATATGCATCAGTAATGAGCGAGCTAAATGCTTTGCCAAGATCTATTATTCCTACTACTGTTACAAATTCAATTGTGGATCGTGGAGCAAGGCAATCCGGCGGCGATTCAACCATCAGTCGAGCAAGCCTTGCGGAGATCGGTAATATAATTGGAGAACAAATAGCGATTGCATTTTCAGCCATAGGCACAACCGGTGGAAACGGGGGCGATTTAATACTTGAACTAAACGGAAGAGAACTCGCGCGAGCGTCAATGGACGACTTTAGAGGAGAAGCGGGAAGGCTAGGCGTGGATATAAGGACGGTGTTCTAAGTGTATACAAAAAACGTGGAGGGATTATTGTGACGCAAGTAAATTTGAAAAATCTTGAAAGCACCATACTGACCTATGTTGACAGTTTGACACTCGAACAGTTTTATAAAAAATTGGAAGCCCATTACAACGATGGTTTTTGGCATGATTTATTTAAAACGTGCGACACCTTTTGAATGTGGTGAGAAGTTATGGCGCGTGATAATTGGGTATTTTCTTATGCCGGGATAGATATGCCGCCGCCGGATGGAAACGGCCTTGGGCTTGAACTGCAGCCCATAGACGATGCAGAACGTAACGCGAACGGCGATCTTCTTCTCGAAGGCGTTGCACTTAAAAGAAAGTTAACCGCATCATGGGGTTCTTTATCCGGAGAAGAAGCACATAAATTATTCAGTATGCTCGAAAACAATCGTACAGGGACATTGAAATATTTTGACATAGCCAAGAATGAAATCAACGAAATCGATTCGTATTACGGTGCGGGAGCAAAGATTGGATACTTCAGATATGACGATGAATTAAAAAGGCAGCTTTATTATTCAGTGTCTATCAATTTTATTGAAATGTAGGTGGGACTGTGCCTTCAGATGATTGGTATAGCAATATATACCCGCCTCCCGGCGAACAACGCATAACCGTTGCGGAGGTTACTTATAGCTTGATTGCGCCAGAGGCAAAAGAGGGCGGAGATCTTTATCTTCCGCCAGGCAATGAATTTTCGCGCGATGATCAAGTTCTGAACGCTGTGCAGCACATTGAATATCCCGTTGCTACATTCGAACCAGGGTATTGGAAACTGGATGGCACATTTGTCATGCCGTTGCCAGCAACCAAATCTGACATTGAAGTCGGTTGGTGGAGTGATATGATGTCAGACGAAAACGGCATTTTAAATCCACCACAGGTTATAATCAGAACATTCGATATGGTTCAGGCGTTCACAAGCTTAGGCATTGCATTCGACAAACAAACAAATAATTATTGCACTGATTTTGAAGCTTTTTTTTATGATATTAACGAAAACCTGATATACCATGAACATATCACAGATAACGATTCATATTATGGCCGAACATTTGAGGCTGGATTCAATATTATTAAGGTTGTCATAGTATTGCATAAAACAAACCAGCCTTTTCGTTACGTTCGCGTTTCGGAATTGGATTTTGGCGTTTATTTAAAATTTGATGAGGACGATATCAAAAGCATTACGGCAATATCAGAAACAGATTATATGGGCAAATGTTTTATATTGCCTGAATTTACCCTATCTATCTTGAACAAAGACCGTTTCAGGCAGCTAGATACATCTAGCTATGCGCCATTTATGCAAACAAGGCAAAAATTTGAATATCGGCACGGACTCGTATTGCCGGACGGCTCTGTGGAATTTGTCGATTGCGGTTCATATATCCTTAAGGACTGGAGCGTTTCAGACTCACTGGTAAGCTTTACGGCAACAGGGATCAATTCAGAACTTGAAAAAATAACGTTTTTTGATTCTTCGTTTGAATGGTTAACGATGGTTCAATTCGTCAAGAAACTATTCCCATCAGCAAACATTAGCCTTGATTCCCCGAAATTTCCAGCATATGTGGGGAACATAAATAAGCGCCAAGCATTAACATATTTGCTTGAGTTATCGTCATGCCTTGTCTATGAGGACAGGCAGAATATCATTCAGTTTTTAGATGTCATAAACGAAACGCAAGGCGCAATAACTTGGAACTATAAATTGGACGGTTCTTGGCAGTTAGGCGAAAAACCATTTGCGAATATGGACACTATCAATTATGCGAATATGTTTAATAAGCCAAACCCTAAATTATCTGAATATTACAATGGCATTAATTTAAGCGAATATATAATGTCCACCGAAGGAAGGCAAATTTCGAAAACGGAACATAAAGTAAAGGGCATCATAAAAATAGCTGTTTTTTTTAATGCGCCGGTTATTGGGATTCCAACCATGGAAATAACACCGGGATTTATTTTGTCAGACATTATTTGGAACACCATGTATATGACTGCTACGCTAGTGGGTAATGGGGTTGCGGAAATAACAATTACCGGCCAATCAGTAACGCTTGCAAAAGAGCAGACATTCTTTCCTGCCCCATGGAATAGTGGCAGAGAATCGGAACATCCATATGCTATTGATTTGCCAATGATGATTAGAACTGGGGAGTATGAGATATTTAGGGATTGGTTCTTGGCTAGGAAGTTCAAGATGCTATTTAAACGGCTTAACGCTGATATCCGATGGAGACAGAACCCAGCGCAACTAATCGGCGATACTGTTGCCGTGCAATTAAACAAGGAAAGCGAGAAGGTTCACATGATTGCCGCAAGACAAGAATTAAACTATAGAAGCGGAGCATTGAAAGGAAATACAAAATTGATAGGAGAGGTGGATTTATGAGCAATTTTGTAAATGGGCATATAGTCGGACAAAGCGGCGACCCACAGACAAATCCAGATGGATCGTTGCGGGAGGATTGGCAATATGACGAACATGTAGAAACAGGCGCGATGAATGCGATCGGAAAACAAGTGAATGCTAGTGTTGCGTCTTTGGAGAATATTGCAAACCAAAACATAATAATTAACGGCAATTTTGATATCTGGCAACGTGGAACGACACAAACTACATCCGGATATAGAAGTGATGATAGATGGTATAATCATAATTCAGGATCAACCAAAACTCACAGCAGACAAGAGTTTGCTGTAGGTCAAACTGACGTGCCGGGTAATCCCATGTATTTCAGCAGAACGGTCGTAAATTCTATAACCGGCACAAGTAACTCTTGTCTCAAACAGCAGCGTATTGAGAATGTGCGTTCTTCCTCCAATAAAGTGTTGACGCTATCATTCTGGGCAAAGGCAGATAGTAATAAGAACATATCTATTGAATTCACGCAAAACTTCGGTACAACGGGTACGCCATCTCCTCCGAAATATGGTATTGGCGTAACGAAGATGGCTTTAACTACTATGTGGAAAAAATATGTAGTTACTGTGAGTATTCCATCGGTTGCGGGTAAAGTGATTACATTAAACGATCATTTATGTGTAAATTTTTGGTTTGATGCAGGCAGCAATCACAATGCCCGCACTGATAATCTCGGTCATCAATCCGGCACATTCGATATTGCGAGTGTGGCCACACCGTTTGTGCCACGTTCCTATGCAGAGGAATTAGCTTTATGTCAAAGGTATTATGTAAGTGCTTTGCTTACATCAAGAGTGGTAGCTTATTCACCTTCTACTCTGTATTTCCCTGTTCCAATTCCTGTCCAATTAAGAACCATGCCAACAATCACTAACGGGCCACTTGGCGTATATTCTATAGGAATAGTGGAACAAACAGGATTCACATCTAGCATTCATGCAATGCGTTCTGGAGGCGTAATGATACGAGCAGATAAAAATAATCATGGGCTAACGGATGGGTACATTGAGTTTATTTATAGTGCAATTAATGCTGGATTAGATGCAGAACTCTAAGGAGGAGTAAAATGGATTATAATAGACATTATATTTGCTTAGATGCTAATAACAGCATCATCAACGGGTTTTCAGACGCATTTGAACAGCCGCAGAGCGGTAATATCTGTATTAATGAGAGTGGTGGTCGGCATTTTGAGTTGTTCGACAAAATAAATCCATCACTCCAAAACATGGATGGCGTGTATCTGTACCACTATATAGACGGTCAGGTTGTCGCCAAGACGCTGGAAGAAATCCAAGCCGAAATTGATGCGTTACCGCAGTCCAAACCTGAGCCGGACAAGTCAAAGGAACTTGAAGGCCTTGTGTACTATATCGGCATGATGACGGGGGTGTTGTGATGGACTGGTACGAAAAGATTAAGGAATGGTACGAATCAGGCGTATGGACTACAGCAATGGTCGAGGATGCGCTAACCAAGAGGAAAATTACAGACAAACAGTTGACGGAGATATTAAGCGCTTGATTTGGCTATTTCTCCTTTGGCGCAATAAAAAATTCCGGATGTGAGCGAAAGAAGGGATTGAAATGCAATCACAGTATAAAAAAGATCAGACGATCGTGTGCAAAGATAAAGCAAGTTTTAATACATTCAGATTAGCCGAAGCCATTCCAGATAAAGAAAGTCAATCAAATCCCGACCTTGCAGGCGTCAGAACGAACAGCTTTTATAAATATAGCAGCCAAGAGAATATGATCTCTTCCAAGGCCAACGGCTTGCTTGGTTCTGTAATGTCGGCGCTTTAAAATACTTAACATAATTTAGGTGGATAAAAATGATCAATTGGACACCAGTAACGCAAGATGGCTATCTGGAGATAGATATCATCAACAAGGCCTATGAATATCAACAATACTTAAAAACATTGCTCATGCAATCCATCAACCGCAATGTTTTTTTATTGGAACCGGATACCCCCAAGGGCACAAGAACAATACCATTCCCAGAATTTATCAATATAATCGAAAAAAATCTTGATAAACTTTGGGGGTCGTGGCGACCATCAGCCCGAAAAGCAAGCATAGAATGGTTTGGTGAATTGCTCGATCAACGCTTCTTGGACTACACCGATGTTAACCGCTGGTTTGAGATGATGCAATTGCTCGAGCGCTTAATTCTAACAGTCCCACAGCGTGTCACCGTGACGGGAACTTTTCGGACAGGTATAAATCATACCAGGCAAATAATCAAGCGGAAATATAGATGGAATTATGTATTGGACGGATCTTGGAGGCTTGGTGAGAAGCCATTTGCTTCATTTCAATAGGAGGGTGATGCTATGCCAAGGCCTATTTGGCGTGACGAAATATGGGAACCACATAATGGGTCAATGGATGCCCAATATAAAATCGAAGATGATCGATTGATCATGCTCAATGATATACTGCCTGGGAACGAGGGTACTTTGCATGATTCCGGAAATATGAATAATTTAGCAAACACTGATACCCCTATCGGATTTTCAGATTCTGATTTTCAAATAGAAATCGGGACAGATGAAATAAAGTATGTTGTCACCG
Source organism: Holotrichia oblita (assembly GCA_023690525.1). Classification (NCBI taxonomy): domain Eukaryota; kingdom Metazoa; phylum Arthropoda; class Insecta; order Coleoptera; family Scarabaeidae; genus Holotrichia; species Holotrichia oblita. The sequence continues at coordinate 40,174 of JALQSN010000282.1, forward strand.
ATAAGACAACTGGCGAATCATTAGCCATCCAAACCATAACTGGATTGTCCACCGGAAACCTGACCATCAATGATAAACTCCTTGACGATGGCGTCCTGGTTCAAGAGCGAAGGATGTCTCTGAACCTTAATACATTAAAAGGAGAGGTGCTATGATCGCGGCTATTTTGGCTTATGTTTATAAATTGTTTCTAAAATTCCAAAATATATGGACTGATGCGAGGGCTTCGTTTCTTGATGCTTCCATAAGTAGCCGCGCACCGTCCAGTACCGCGTTGAATAAAACGGTATGGACTGATTCACATGCTGGATGGATTGTAAAATTGAATACTGGAGGGATCCCAGGGACATTAAAGAGTATTCAAAGGGGCTATGGGAATCTCCAAGCAACCTCAACGCTTGCTCAGACTATAAATATCTCTACGGTAAACATGAGCAAAAGCCGTTTATCATTGAACGGTGTATTAATTGGCATTTCATCTTCTTCAGGGTTTGAAGGGATGCCGTTCCACGCCCCAATACGTGGTAGAATCGCATCAAGCACAAGCATAGAAATATACCCGCAATGGGCTGGCGGGATATCGAGCCCTGTTACGCTCCATTATGCATGGGAAGTAATAGAATACTATTAGGGGGTAATTATGTACCAATATGCGCAAATCAACGAAGAAGGGACTGTGATAGGCATATCATTTTTGACTGAAAAGGACAAAAGAGAAAACATGCTTTATTTGGGCGACAACCAAATTGGCATAACATCAGGGTGGCAATGGATTGATGGGGCATGGCATAATCCTGCAAGTAATTGAAAGGGGGGCGTTTTGATGGACTTAAGTATTTATACCGCGTTGGAAACCGTAGGAGCTGTGTCCGTTACTGTGTTTTTGGTTTCCGCGATAAAAGGAACAGGGATAAACGTGAAATTGATCCCAATAATTTCGTTGCTTGTTGGGATCGGAATCGTGTTTATCGGCTCATTGTCTGGCCTTTTATCTGTACAAGGCTGGCCTGTTGTTTGGTATGGAATGGTAACAGGTATAATGGCAACCGGTGGCTGGAGCAGCGTTAAGAATGTTGCAGAGGGGATAAAAAATGAAAATAACTGATAAGTTATTAACCGTGGGGAATGCACATGGTAGGATCGGCACAAAAATGAAACCCAAAGGGATAGTCGTCCATTATGTGGGCAATCCAGGAAGTACAGCGGCAGGGAATAGGAATTGGTTTGAGAATGGCGCTGGAGGGAATTATACCTCAGCCCACTACATTATCGGCCTGGATGGCGAAATACTTCGTTGCATCCCGGAAACCGAATGCGCGCAGCATGCGGGAAGATCCTACGCGGCGAAGTATAACGCACAGGCAGCGCTAAATAACGGAATGTACATAGGCATTGAAAATTGCCATCCTGACGCAACAGGCAAATTCAATGATAAAACATATGCGGCGCTGGTGGGATTGTGTGCGGATATCTGTAAGCGATACGGATTCGACCCTGCAAAAGATATTTTCAGGCATTACGATGTTACTGGGAAATCTTGCCCCGTGTACTATGTAAACAACGGCGGGGCATGGTCTCAATTTTTGAAAGACGTTAATGAATCATTAAACCCAGCTCCTATTTCAAGCGATGCGCCGACTACAACAGTCTGTTTTGATTTACCCGATGGAAATGTCATTGATGTTCCTGGATTCCTAAAAAACGGCTTTAATTACATACAGGCGCGTGCTCTTTTAGAAGCAATGGGATTTGTTGTATGGTGGGAAAATAATACGTTCATGGTTCGCGTTAAGCGGCAAATATCTGAACCTGATTATTCTTGCCTATGCAAGATAACCGAGGCTGAAGCTGGTGGCGAGGACGAGAAAGGGAAGGTTCTGGTATGCAACACAATATTCAATCGCATGGCAGACAAGGGATTTCCAGATAATTTGCAAGACATCGTATTTCAAAGCAAAACTGAAAATGGCGTTACCATTTATCAATTCTCGCCAATTGGAGCCACGGCATATGCAAAGGCCATTCCATCCAATGCTACAAAACTCGCAGTTGATAAAGCGCTATGCGGAGCAGATTACTCGCAGGGGGCTTTATTTTTTTGTTCTCTGGAATCCGCGAAGAATCCGGCCAGCTACCATGAGAATTACCGGCAGTTTTTGTTTCAGCATGGCGGGCATCGGTTTTATAGATAATCTTCCATAAAAGAGAAAGTGGGTGTATAGTGCATCTAACTGTATCATTACAGCAAATTATCAACTTCATTCTCGCCACATCTGGCGTTATCGCAGCGGTTGCTGTGATATATAAAGCCATTTCGCCTACATTAAAACTAGGCAGCAGGGTAACTAAACTTGAGCACAAACAAGAAGAAGTTTCAACGGAATTGAAAGAAATGAGGGAAGAATCAAAAACAGCGGATCGTCTCCTTGTGCGCGCTATGGTAGAAATTGTTGACAACCGAATAACAGGCAATAATGCCGAAGGGCTTAAAACAACAAAAAAAGACTTAATGGCGTTCTTGCAGGATAATTAATCCAATGATATAATTTGTACAAGATTTGGAGGGGTTGTATGGCTGGAGAAAAAGACGTGGGCATAGAGTTGGCTAAAGGCGTAGCAGGTGAGGCTGTGAAAGAGATTCAAGAAGAACGATCGTTCGCCATGCAACTTGTCGAGATGCAAAAAACAAGCAGCAAACGCCAATTTGTTTCTATGATCGTTGCATGGATTGTTACTGCCGTTGTTGTATTGACGGCTATGTATGAGCGGTTACAGTATGATTATACGTCTTCCATTGATGCAACAGGTATCTTTACAGCAGTAGACCAAAGCGGCGTGGTTATCGCGCAGGATATAACGCCGGAACAATGGGAAATGTTTATGGAGTGGTTGAATGGCCAGGATAAAAGTGAAAAAGTCGAGGACAAAGAAAAATAGGAATACAAGGGGAACTAAAAAAAGAAAGTCTAAATGATAGGCTTTCTTTTTTGTTGGGATGTGATAAGGATTCCAAAATTTAAGTTTACAACAGAAGAATTAGAGAAAATGGAATCAAATCCTTGGCTGACGTGGCGCGAACGTGAAGTTTTTCGCATGTATTACAAGGAAGGTCGCTCCATCGAATACATTGGAGCAGAACTTGACGTTAACCGCAGCACAATCGACCGTGATTTGCGAAAAATCAGGAGTAAGACTATTAAATCAATCTGACCGCCTTTTGGCGGTCTTTTTTTATTGCATTGAATCAATGCCCAATAAGTATACATACTTGACACTGCCTCCCCTAATACGACATACTATGTGTATTATTTTTAGGAGGGGTTGTATATGAAGAAATTTATCGTAGGCTTAGTATCCGGCATTCTTCTCATGTCTGGTACTCTGGCCTTTGCGGAGTCAACGCAGTCCATCGAGGCCATATTTGGGCGCGTGAAGCTGGTAGTGGACGGCAAGGCCGTTGACAAGGAAACGTTGCTGTATAACGGGACTACCTATGTGCCGTTGCGGGCGGCGGCTGAGGCGTTGGGGAAGGATGTTAGTTATGATGGGGAGACGCAGACGGCTTATATTGGAGGCGCAGGGCGGGAACAGGCGACTGCACCAGTACAGCAAGGAAATTATTCCCGTTCCAATCCCGCCCCATTGAATACTGTACAAACTATAACTGTAGAGTCAATTATGGGAAACCATACCGTTAATATAAGAGTTGTCGAAGCGACAAGAGGAGACGAAGCATGGAGTAAGATATATGAGGCCAACAGATTCAACTCGTCTCCAGAGGAAGGATATGAATTTATTTTGGCTAAAATCGCCGTATCTGCATTATCCATTGACAATGATGCGGCAATAAGCCTTGGCGCGTATAGCTTTGATTGCTATTCATCTAATGATACGAAATATGACAGTGCTTCGGTGGTAGAGCCGGAGCCAGAACTATCCAGCCAGATTTATGTCGGGGGGAATACCGAAGGATATGTTGCTTTTTGCGTAAAAAAAGATGATCCCGCTCCGAAGATTGCTTATGGATTGAAATATGATGGTAGTGGCGGTGGATGGTTTACGTTGCAATAAGGAAGGGCTGAATACATGGCGAAAATAAAATGCCCAAAATGCAAAAGCTACAATATACAAGCTCTTGGCAATAAGCGGAAAGCTTTTTCGATTGGAAAGGCCGTTGTCGGCAATGTATTGGTTCCCGGCGTTGGGATTCTTGCAGGATTCGCAGGGAAGAACGGGAAATATGAAGTTTTTTGCGCTAATTGTGGGCATAGATGGAAGGTTAAATAACGATAGGAGAATTTATATATGAAAAATAAAAAGCCATTTTACAAGAAATGGTGGTTTATCGCAATAATATTCTTTTTTGTAATCGGAACAATAAGTTCTATGTTTAGCGATAAAGAATCGTCAACGATAGTAAATAATGATATGTCGGAATCAATTCCAGAATCAGAACAAACACCAAGTCCTACGGAAATAACAAATCATTCTGAAATACTGGAACCTACAGAAACGCCAGAACCAACAGAAGAATCAGAATCCGATGATTTTAAATATAGAATATATTCTATTCTTCTACATCACAAGGAAATCGCAAATGGAGAAAAGAGCAGCGCGGCGGCAAAAGGATCGTGGCTTGCGTATGAATTAAATTTAAAAATGTATGATAAAAATAGTTTTGAGCAACGCATATATTATTATGCTATGTATGGCAAAGATAAGTATTTATTAGAATTTGGGCAAGATGATAATCACATGAATGAAATAAATGATTATATATCAGAAATATTATTGGATCATGGTGGAGATATTGCTGATCCTGATGAATATATAAATATCCAGAATGAACAAGCTGCGCAGAATGCTGAGGATTACAAAAATTCCGCAGAAGTTATTTCTTATGATGATCTTGTACGAGAACCGTCAAAATACGAAGGAGATATATTGAAAGTTACTATAAAGATATCGCAGATATTGGGCGGCGGAATTATTACAGAATCTGGATACGCTGGAACAACAAGCGGCGATGAATGGTATATAGCATATTCGACGGATAACGAACCAAGAATACGTGAAAACGATAGCGTTACATTTTATGGTGAATATACGGGCGTTAAGGAAATGACGCGTTCTGTAACAAAGACCAAGGCTTATATTCCGAGACTTAAAGCGAAATATCATGTGATTAATTAGTTATATAGGGGAATTTTTATGTTAAAAATAAACGAAGAAAAAGAAAAGCAAAGTATTGAAATAATTGTTATCAATAGACAATTTTGGATTATTGCGATTTTGATCGCGGCATTAGCAATAACTAATCTTGCGTGGTTGCACGAATTTACTTCATATGATTATATTACAACCGAAGAAATAGTTGAGAGCGATTAGGGCAAGTAAATAATAGCTTTATATATATCCGGTCTTAAAGGCCGGTTATTTTTTTGGAAAAATATTTTAAAAAGAGATTGACTTATTTACGTAAATAATATACGATATACTTACGTAAATAAATCGGAGGTGAGAAATTGTCGCCAAGAACCGGTAGACCAACCGATGATCCAAAATATATTAGGATGGAGGTGCGATTAACAAAAGAGCGTCAAGAAATGTTAGACTATTGCTGCAATGTATTAAATTTAACTAAAGCAGAAATAATCAGACAAGGAATTGAAAAAATGTACGAAGAAGCACAAAAAAAGAAATAACCGTCTACCCGACCAAGAGCCAACGGTTATTTCACGTACACAAGGCTACCCTTATGCCCATTTATAATAGCATAAACGGGAGCCTCTATCAAGATATTTTGAAGGAGGTTTTTTATTTGGAAAATTTAATAACCGACAAGGAGCTTTGTGAATGGCTCAAAATACACCGCGCTACTGCATACAACTGGCGAAAAGAAGGAATGCCGTTTATCGGGAGCAGGGGAAGTATACGCTACAGCAAGGATGAAGTGACGCAATGGCTGAAAGAAAGAGCGAAAAATAAAAAAACTACTTGACACCATTTGGTGTCGTGGTATTATTTTGGTGTCACACAAGAAAGGCGGCGAGAACCATTCCACCAGATGTGAAATTTACTCTGAGATTGAGTGCTGAACAAAATGAATTAGTAGAAAGGAGAGCAAAAGAATTAAATCTAAGCAAAAATCAATATATTGCTAAATTAATTCAAGATGACGGCAGAGACCCCGGTGATAACATTAAGCGAATGAGGGAAATATTAAACGAAATCATTAAAGAAGAAATGAAAAAATAAAAAACAGCCCGCTTTCAAGTTTGGCGACCTGACGGACTGTTTTGCACAACCCCAAAACAGAGGCGTGTAAATACTATATCATACAACCTCTTGTTTTGGCAATCTAAAAACAGGAGGTTTTTTGTTTGGAAGAAATCAAAAATGAACTTCAAATTTTCAACAATCCAGAATTTGGACAAGTGCGCACGATAGAGATTGACGGCGTTCCGTGGTTTGTGGCAAAAGATGTAGCTAGTGCATTGGGTTATGTAAACACAAAAGCAGCTATAACGCGCCATGTGGCCGAAGAAAATATTAGGGTACTGAATCAGTACCCTAACGAAAATAAGGAAATTAGCCAGCAAGCCAAACTTATAAACGAAACAGGCGTCATCTCCTTGGCTCTTATGTCTGAATTGCCTAGCGCGAAAAAATTCAGACACTGGATTTCAAAAGAAGTCATCCCGTCTATAATACGGACAGGTTCATACAACGCTCCATCTCTCACGAATGCTGAACTGATTGCGAAAATCGCTAACGACAATGTTGAACGTGATCGCCGCATTATGACTCTCGAACAGTCCCAAGCCACTATAGAGCAAAAGCTCGACACCGCCGTCAAAATCTTCGCTACCTCAGACAAAAGCTGGAAAGAAGCTATGGAAATAACGCTCAAAGACATGGCTGGCAGCAGAAAGTTCGATATGATTAAACTCAGAGGGAAATTATACAAGGAATTGGAAGCTGGCGCAGGCGTTGACCTGCAAGACCGATTAACTCGGAGACGTAATCGGATGCAGAAAAATGGTGCATCAAGCGGAGAACTTAAGGCTGTTACTAAACTGGATATTATCAGTTTTGATAAAAAGTTACGTCCGATCTTTGAATCAATTATCAAAAAGCATCAGGCATTGCATGCCACCCAGGAAGCCGGTGACAACCATGACCAATAAACCACTAACCAAGCAAATAGGCGCATCGATCAAAGCGAAGCGAAAAGCCCTTGGCATAACCATCAACGATTTGTCGAAAGCGCTTAATATTACGCCAGGATACCTAGGCCTTATCGAGAGGGGCGATCGTGGTGCAACGCTATCAAGATTGCTTAAAATATGCGATATATTAGACTATACGCTTGATGAGTTGATTTCGGACATCAAACCATCAAGGGATTCCAGTCCCCACATAACCCGCCTAATCACCGTTATAGAAACCGAAAATATGCATAACGAGGCGGCCATAAATTTTTTGATTGACATTGTGAAGTCAGTTAAAAAATATCGCGCCAAGGGATAGGAGGACATCATTGAAAATGAATAACATAGTATCGTTCCCGGGATCGCGCTCAATGGAGCAGAAGGTCAGGATAAGGAATTTTTATATTGCGCTGTACGATTATCTTATAGATATCAATTGGATAAAGGATCAAGATGAATACACTGCTTTTGTTAGGAAAAATCAAAACGGGATCCGCTTATTCCTCCGGCTTATCGGAATAATGGACATGCCATATTCTGATAAGCCAAAAAGGAGGGCGCTGAAATGATGATAGAATTGTTCTGGATCGGTTCTATTGAAATTGACCCATTACTCGCCGCGTTTTTTTGCGGGGCAGCGATTGTTGCTTATCTGATCAAAAGGGCACATGACCAGAATGCGCTGGAGATTGACGTGAAATTGAAACAAGGGAAAAGGATATAGCTCTATAAAGCCGTTGAAATGCCGCTTAATTGGCATATTCAGCGGTTTTTTTTATTCTACAATTGCATCACAAAGACTAATGTGTGATTTCCGAAGAATTTCACGCTGATATCAAGAGTCATGTTTTAGTCTTTTGTCAATTAAAGGAGGCGTACAATAAATGGCAGACAAAACATCTGAAACCATGAATAACATCTGTACGATTTTAGGCGGGGCCTTGCTTCTCTATCCACTTATTGATGAAGCAACAAAAACCTTAATTCCGGAAATGAAAAAACTCGCATCAGGCGAAACCACGAAACAATTGGAATTATTGGTATCGCCGGAAACTGAATATGAAAAACACGATAAGGCGGAGCATGTAGAGCGAAAGCCGCAAGATAACGAGATATCCGAATTAAAGCGCAAGTTGGCGGAATACGAGAGAAAAAGTGAATAAAATTTAGGCGGTGTCGTGATATGACAGGACTCAACGGATTTAATTTTAACAATGCAAATTCAAACAATCCCTTGATGGACATTCTTCGGCAATACATACCTCAACAACAAGTGCCGACCGCAGAATCAACAGGAGAATCGGTTCAAAATACAAGCGGATTCAATGTGTACGAAATAAACGCTAAATCAGACATTGAATATATTGAACAAGATAAATCGGGACGTATGCAGGTATATGTGTGTCCTAACGAAAAAAGAATTTTTACAAGCAGATACAACCATGTAAAAAAAGAACCTGATTACAAAGCGTATATCGAGGAAGAAGAAGTGAAGCTGTTTCAAAAGCCCGATACAAGCGCGGAAATGTCGCAGATTGCCGAAGCATTGGTTGCAGTAGTGACTAAACTTGAAACCATGGACAACGCAATACACGAAATCAAAAACATAAAACCTAAAGAAATAATAAAAGAAATACCGGTAGAAGCAGTAAAAGAGTTAATAAAAGAAGTCCCAGCGAAAACTACGGGAAAAGCAATACGTGACGCTAACGGGCGATTTGTAAAGAAAGGTGATAAATGATGTCGGAAGTATTAAAAAAAATATTTGGTGTTTTAAGTGCCATGCCAGCCTTTACTAATTTATTTAAAAAAGCAGCCCAAACAGGTAAAATTGATCCGATGGAAACGCTTAATGCTCTTTCTTCAATTTCTCCATCAACTAAAAAATGCGCCGATATTGCTATGAATACAGTGCAGCGGGGTGGCGGGATTCCAGATGTCGCGCAGGCCTTGACCAATGTTGGCGAAATCGAAGTTATTGGTCAAAAAGTTAATACAAAAACTTTAACGCAAGATTTAAGAAAACACGGCGGTATCGTAGGCGGAATATTAGCCAACTGGCTTGATAATGTCCCCAACCAGTCAGAAAAAGAAATAGTAAACTTCGGAAACTCGGCGGCAGATTTAAGTAACTGGGCTGAAATTATTAAGTAATTAAATTTTTTTATTAAACAATTAGCGCGTAAGCGCTGATAGTATAAATTAATTAATTAAAGGAGGATACCAATATGGATTTCACACACGATGGCGATACTATGGAACGCGGTGGTGGCGGTGCATTAATGGGTTTGTTAGCCGGTAGTGCACTTAACAGGGATAGAGATGACGGCAGAAGTATGACGTGGTTTGCTATGGTTATTGTACTTATCGTTTTTTTTATCGCAATTATATTCTTGGCGCTTGCTTTTAAAGATAGGGGCTATGACAAGGTAAATCACAACGGGAATTATGGTGAATTGTTAGCCACAATGATTGCGGCAAAAGGCATGGACTGCAACGGAAGCAAAAACAGCGACTTTGATATGCTTGAAATTAAACAAAAATTAGAGCATAACGAAGACCGTGCCGAAATGCGCCGAGTTCAAGAAGAACAGAATCGGCAAACGCAATCATTTATGCAATTAGGATTCGGACTGTCCGGTCAAATTCGAGACACCGAAAAGACCACTCTCGAAAATTTTGCAAAGCTTGAAAATCAACTTGGAATGCAGAATGTGGCTTTAACACAGCTTTTGCAAAAAGAAAACAACCGCGACATTATTCAGGGCGTTATCTCTCAATTAACTATGGGGATTCCGTGCGCTACAAGATGTTAATTTATAGCGTTGTAGGTATTACTGTTCTTGCGACCGTGGCAGGAGCTTAATATATTGAGGTTAGGCCGTGACGGGCGGCCTCCCTCTCTTAATTATAAAATTAGGAGGAATATTATGTACAACACAGGATTTAACCGTTATGGTTTTGGTGCAAAAAATCATTACGATTGCGATTGTAATTGCAAGCCCGAAATATTTAACTATTACAAATTTCCGGCACCTATCGAAAAGAAACAAAAAAGACTTGATGTAAAGCAAGTCACTATTCACACAGATAAAAATATACGCAAAGCATGTGTGCGCGGTACTTGCTGTGAGCCAGAGCCGGTTACGGTTAAGGAATCTAAAAAGTCTTTGATTTTAACGGCGTGTACAGATTGCTTGCAACCCGGTGAGTATTACACTCTCAACGTAGACAGGGAAATCCCCATAGAAGCATATCCATATGACACCTACATTAACGTAGAACCGGAGGGCTTTAATACTTTCCGTGGTGAAGTCGGCCTTGTCTATACCGAAGTCGACCACTTTGGTGGAAAAATCGGCACCCTGTTTGACAACGAAAGAGATAATCTTCCGTCGGTAGAAGTTGACGGCGAAAATACCTATGTTCAGGGCGGCGAAGTCCCCGGAACCGGCGACGGTTACGACAATTGGAACGGCTTTGAGCATAACGGCTGTATTCCCGGCGACCCGGCGTTTCCCGGCGGCTATTCTTGCGGTTGCGGATTCAGGTCTAACAAGGGCGTGTTGATTCCAGTTTCCCTTGACCTTCATGGAAACGTTGCCAACGGTCGTAACTTTGCTACTGGCCGCTTTAAGAATCCCGGCACCGGCGCACCTTACACCAACCGTTTCGTTCTGTTCTTAAATAACAGGGGCGAGTTTGTTCTTTCGCGGTCGTTTAAGCGCAGAAGCGACTACGCGTAAAAATGCACAAGGGGCGGCCTAACCGCCGCCCTATTTTTATAAGTGTAGGTGAATATATGCAAGTATATGTGGACAATGCGTCCACGACAAGGGTCGAACAAGAAGTTTTGGACACAATGAATGAAAGCTATAAGTATTACGGCAACCCATCATCTACACACAACATGGGGCATAAATCAAGGGAATTAATCGAAAACGCAAGGGATATAATTGCAGGCTCAATTGGCGCAAGGCCAAACGAGATTATATTTACAAGTGGAGGGACTGAAAGCAATTCTTTGGCTTTAATAGGTTATTGCGAAGCCAACCGACACAAAGGCAATCATATAATAACAACGGAAATAGAACACGCTTCCGTGTTAGAACCTATAAAATATTTATATAACATGGGATACAGTGTAACCGTGTTGCCGGTTGACAATGATGGAATGGTAAGTTTGCAACAATTAAAAAAATCAATTCGCAGAAACACAATTTTAATCTCTATCATGTTTGCCAATAATGAAATAAGCACAATCCAACCAATAAAAAAAATTGGCGATATCGCAAGACGATACAACATTTGCTTTCATACCGACGCAGTTTCGGCTTTCGGACATTGCGATATATACGTTAATGAATTAGGCATTGATATGATGTCACTTTCAGGGCATAAAATATACGCCCCTAAAGGCATAGGCGTTTTATACATAAAAAATGATGTTGAATTGTCTCCTTTATTTTATGGAAGCAACCAAGAATACGGGCTGAGAAGTGGAACAGAAAACGTCAACTCTATTATCGGAATGGGCAAAGCGGTAGAACTATTAGACAAAACAGATATAACGTATCTATCGACATTGCGAAATAAATTGATAGACGGAATAAAAGAAAAAATACCTAATGTAAAATTCAACGGAGCAATAAAAAACGGTTTATGCACTATTGTAAATGTGAGTTTTAAAGAAATTGATGGGGAGGCTTTGTTAACAATGCTGAATGCTGAAGGTATCTATGCTTCAAGCGGTTCTCCATATTTACCGCACCGTCCAAAGCCATCGCACGTTATGACCGCTATTGGTGTTTCGGATATTCCTATAAGATTCAGTTTCGGTAAATATAATACAGAAGAAGATGTAAATTACATCATTGACGTTTTGCCGAATTTGGTGGAAAAACTAAGAAGTAATTATTAAAGAAGAGAATAACACCGTTGATAAAGCGGATTAAAATACAAACAAAAATAAGGAGGTACAATTATGGAAGGAACATATGGCGCTCTCCGTAGACAAGCAGAAAGTGATTTAGAGTCACTTAGGCAATATAGAGGCAGCGGCAGACGCATAAACCCACGAGAAGGCGAAAGATTGGCGCGTATTCAAAAAGACTTAATTAGCGCAATTAAAGACTATGACGAAATGCAAGGTAGACGCCCATATTCTGATACAAATATCGGATATGGAGCAGATGTCAGACAACGAGGAAATGCGCGCAATGACGCTGATGACGCAATGCGCAACGCTATGGACGCTATAGACCGGATACTCCCCCACATTGTTGATAATACATACAACGATATGGACGCAAATATACAGCGTGGACGTGTAAAACCAGGGTCTGCCCGCGATAGGCGCTTAACAAGAACCTCAGCACGTTATGACATGGATGATAGATACGCCGATGATACAGACGATTTCGATGACAATATGGACGATGATATGGACGAAGTTGTAAACCGCCGTGGTCGAGGATGGCGTCCACGCAGAACGCGTCGAGGCGTTGGAAGGTTTACGCAGGTCAGAACACACGTAAGACGTATGCCGGGCAGACGCGCGGATATGGATGACGACATGAGTTATGACGATGACCGCTACGACCATTACAACACTGATGCGCGTTACGATGATGCTCGGCGGGTTGTGGATGAAGCGAGACGCGCAACTAACGATGCAAGACGTACGGCTGATGACGCACGGCGCACAGCGGATATGGCGGCAGATACAGTCCGCCGGCTGGCTGACGATGCACGCGGCGCAACCCCCGTAATGACACGCGGCGATCATAATAGATATACAAACGCTCGATATGATGGCCGAATCGATACAAATGATCATATGGATGACGATACAGCCGATAGAACACGCCGCACGGGATATGATATGAGGCGATAAAAAGGAGTTGCTTTTATGTCGTTGCAGCTACTAAGTGAAATAAACGATAATTACCAAATGGCGGTTGCTGTACACCGAGAGCTTGCTGATGTGTTCTGGTTTTTAGGCGGCGCCACTCAAGGCTATGCCTTATGGAATGAATACCAATATTTATCCGAAAGCTGCACACAGCGCAAAATAAAACGCTACATAACCGAAACATACCATGCTTTTGTGCCGGATAAACTTCCTAAAAGCGCCAATATCGCAGAACCACTAATAGGAAATAGAAAGCGGACGCAATTAAAGGCGGAAGATGGCCGCAAAATAATACAAGAAGTTTTCCGCATATATCAGGATTGGGAAGAATCGGCTTTGCAGGAATATCAGGGTATAGCCGCTGAAATTCTTAAAAACGGCGACGTATCAGCGTTTAATTTTGTCGGAGAAATAATCAAGGACGTTAAGGCAGAGCTTGTTTATTTAACGGATAAGGTAATCGAGCTTTCGGCGCATAATTGGGATATGCCTCAGATAGTTTCGGAGCAGCCTGATTACTTCGAGAGATACGAATATTTGATTAAAAAAATGTTCGGAAAATCAAAACAATTTCATCATTGGAACGGCGCATTGGATCCCCATTCAAGAGTATTGTTTAAGAAATCCCCGGAAGAATAAACCGGGGATTATTGCAAATTATTTGTATAAAAAAAGACCGCTGATTATAATTAATCAGGAGTCTTAATCCGTTTATGTTTTAGTGTCGCTGAAAACGGCAAAAGTTGACTTACGTGTGCTTTGTACGTCTGCTTGGTAATCTAAGTTTGACGGCATTGTTTGTTTCCTATTTGTAATGAGTTAACAAACAAGCAAAGAACTTGCCCATTGCAGATATTATAACAAATAAATAATTTTATTTCAAGAGGTATTTTATGCGTGGGCAAATATACGACAGTTCAGCAATTTTTATAGAAAAATTACATGTTTCAAATTATGCGTTGCTGTTGGTAGTTGCCTTGCTTTTGTTATTGATTGCGTTTTTGCTGATAGGTGTACCGATGGCGATAAAAACAATAGGAAATGGTGGGAGGTAATATGGGTTTAATTCCTTTCGTAATAGAGCCAACGTTTCGCGGTGAACGCTCTTTTGATATTTTCTCGCGTTTACTTAGTGACCGGATAGTTTTTCTTGATGATCATATTGATCGCGCCCCCGCTAGTATAGTTGTAGCGCAATTGCTATTTTTGGAGAGTCAAGATCCAGATAAGGATATTTATTTTTATATAAACAGTCCGGGAGGCAGTATAACCGATGGTATGGCTATATATGATACCATGAACTATATCAAATGCGATGTTCAAACCATCTGTATTGGTATGGCCGCAAGTATGGCTGCATTTTTGTTGTCTTCTGGCACAAAAGGCAAACGTTTTGCCCTTCCAAATAGTGAAATTATGATCCACCAGCCCAAAGGCGGTTTTAGAGGCCAGGTATCTGATGTAGAAATACACGCAGATAGGATGAGAGACATGAAGCGAAATCTTACAGAAACCCTTGCGTACAATTGCGGAAAATCATACGAAGAGCTTAAACGCGATACTGATCGAGATAACTTTATGACGGCAAAACAAGCGCTTGAATATGGCTTGATTGATAAAATTTTGAGAAATAGAGCATAATATCGAGGTGATAAAGTGAAGAATATTTCTCAGGAAGATTGGGAAATGCTTAAAAATGATGCCAAAAAGGTCATCAATTCTATTGATATTTTACATATGAATGATGAAGATTACGTTATGTTTGGCGCTTCCCTTGCAATTTTAAATCCCGTTATTATGAAATATTTTGAGTTAAATGATGAAACATATCAGTTTGTGGCGCAAAGCGCCACAGGAGAGAAAACTAAGCCAATACAGTCACGTATAAAAACCATTGACTTTGTACCTAATTCCTATGCCGATGAACTGCGTCAAGAAAGCCTTATGCACTTCGTTGATTACAACAACGAAAAAGGGTTAGAAATCATTACAGGCACAAGAATTCATGGAGAGCGCGCTGAAAATGCATTGAGAAAAATGCTTAAAACAGATGAACAAGTAGCCGAGGCTCTATACAGGTCAGCGAATGAAAAAGAAAGGAAACTGATCTTAGAAAGCTATCAAAGGATAATGGGAAAATTATAGCCGGAAATTTCCCGGCTATTTTTAAGTATCCCCTATTGACATACAGACTGCCAAATTGCAATAGGGTATATTCATTATCGATAAAAATAAAACCTAAATACTCGGTTTTTTTTATCAAAAACTATTTTTTCTACAATGCTTCGTATTGCTATTTGCTTTTCTCTTTTATCATAATCATCACTCTCCAATACATTTGCGATATTTCTTATTTCCTTTTGTAAAGGCAGGTAATCAATTGTTTTGTGATTTAATGCTTCTATCTTCACTTTGGCATCAATGATGGCTTTATCGCATGTGTTTTTTATGTTTCTATATTCTTCCGCTTCAAAAAAACCGTTCAAGAATCCTTGCTTAGCTCTTTCCAATTTATTTATATTCTTTTTTATTTCTGATTTCAAATGATTAATTTGATCAGAATTGTTTTCAAGTATGTTTATATCGACATTCCGTAATATGTCCATATTTTTCGATACGCTTAGGAAATATTCAATTACATTTTTTTCTGCTTCTTTTGCAGTTATAAAGTTTATAATTTTACACACGCCCTTTCCGTATCCTCCACATCGGAATATGGGCTTTTTTCGCCTTGGCGTAATATCGTTAAAGACTAAAGATCGTCCGCAGGCTGAGCATTTGATTAATCCAGACAACCAATGTTTCATACTTTCTTGTGGGCGAGGCTTCTTTTTTGTTATCACTTCTTCTGCATCAATTTTTTCCTGAACCATATCAAAAAATTCTTCACTTATTATGGCTTCGTGTTTTCCCTTTGCTGTAATCGTATCTTCATTTTTAAAATCCCAATACACTCTTTTTGTCGGTGTCCATCTAGCATATCCTTTATATACGGGATTTCTCAGTATATAATATATACTTCTTGTGCTTATGCTATATCCGCGCTTTGATTTAATCCCTCTTTCATTTAAATTCCGTGCTATTGCCCACTTTGATATATTGTTTAAATACTGTTCAAAAATATAGCGAATAATTTCTGCCTCATCTTCCTTTATTGTCATGAGTGCGCCTTTATATTTTTGCTCATATCCAAGCGGCGGGGATGTTTGATACCCGCCCTGCATGGCTTTCTGTGTCATTCCACGCCTTACATTGTCAGACAAGTCCAGGCTATACCATTCATCCATGATAGAGTATATAGCTCCGGTTAGCATATCCGTCTTTTTGTCTACGTTTGGTTGGGTGATGCTTATAACTTCAACTCCGCAATCTCGTTCAAGCATGGATCTGTAGACAATACTTTGTTCGTGATTACGAGCAAAACGGCTTGTACTGTATATAAGGATGGTTTCAAAATTTTTCTGTTTTGCGGCCGATATCATTTCTTGGAATGCTGGTCGTTTTTCAGCACTTCTCCCTGAAATCCCTTCATCTCGATATATATATTCTTCCGATAATATGATATCATTTTTTGCTGCATAATCCCTTATCATGCGCAATTGGCTATCCGGTGAGTACTCTGTTTGATCTGCCGTGGATACTCTTATGTAACACGCGCCTATTTTCATTTTACGCTTTCCTTTCATGGTGTTATTAATAGTTTACATAAAAAATTATTTACAATGATACGACATGTTGAAATATACACTGTGTGTTGTGTTTAATATAACTATTTGTATAATTACTACAGGTGCGCACCCGAATATTGTATAGGGGGGTGAATGTTATAGGAAATAAATGCAAGATCGTAAAATTCCCTGTGATTTATGAAAAAAAAATAAATATCAGGAAGTTTTACATAGCTTTATATGATTACCTTCTGGAAATTAATTATATAGAAGACGAAGAGGATTATACTCAATTCGTCAGAAAAAATCAGGATAAAATCCGATTTTTTCTGAAGCAAATAAATATTATGGATTAATTCTCTCTTCTTCATTTTGATTTTCTGGTTTTTCTTCTGCCATGGCATCGGCCTGTTCTTCGGACAGGCTTTTTTTGCTTGCAAAAAGGTTCTTCATTTTACTAATTATTTCCGTCCGGTGTATCTTTGGGATTTCCATAATTATTTTCATGATTTCTATTTCTGTTTTATCTAAATCATTTATTCTGGCGTGTTCATCAAGGCTGATGGGGTTTTCTTTGAATGGTTCTCCTTCGCCGTTTTCCATCCATTCTTTTCTTACATTAAATTCACGGCAAACATCAGAAACAACTCTATCTGTTATAGTGCGCTTTCCATTTTCATACCCAGAAATGGCAAATTTACTTACTCCTATTCTAGCTCCAAATTCTTCTTGACTGCTTTTTCCTCTTATATATTGCAACCTATCTCCCATTGTCATAACAACACCTCCGGAAATCAGAATAACAAAAAACGTTTCATATGTCAACAAAAAGGCATTGACAAAGTTTCAATTTGCAATTACAATATAGACAAATGAAATATACATTAAAGAGGTGAGGGAATAGATGCAAAAGTATGCCCATATGAAATAGAGATACCTTCAATATTTACAGACAGCAAGAATCGTGACCATGTAGTGGTTTTGAAGTTAACAATTCAAAACTCTATTCTTGGACGCTTCAAAAATGAAGACCCTGAGCTCATAAGAAGCGCAGTAAAAAAAGCTTGCGATGCAATGCTTCGTTGTTTTGAATGAGCCTGAACACGAAAAACCAAAAAACGTGCATTTATTTATTCAATGGTAGATTCATCGGCCGGTGGCACGGCTTGAATCTCATTGCAAAAAGCTACTATTTCATCATAGGTTGGCCGTTATATTCTTCCACATTCCGCGCAAATTAATGTTAATTCCAAGTCGATGTTGTTTTTTGACAATCTTGAATTTAGGTCATTGTAGAGATTGCCAATACTTGCTTCGCTAATGTATTTTTCTGGTTCTGTTTTTAATATTGCGGGAGTGAGTTTCATTATTATTTCCTTTCTATCCAAATTATCACCTCCTTCCGCGAGGTGATATGTTCAGGCTCAAACCAATTATACCACAAAAAAAGAACGCTCCCAACCGTGGAAAGTTCAAGAGCGTTCTACGCCGCAAGGAAGCACGGCGCATACAAAGTATAGCACCGTGCAATGGCAATAACAAGGAGGCATTATGAAAATTGAATTTATGTTTTTGATTATCGACGTAAATGTTTTTGTAGCATTGTCAATTCTCACAACCTTAGTTTCGATGTACGCGATTAAGAAAAGTTACGAGAGCCGCAAATCTGTAAATGAGATACGTTTGAGGCAAGGAAGCTATATACCTACTGCATAAAACAATAAACAGACAAGTATATCCTCACGCAATAATTAGTATCTATCAATAAATTATACAAGGAAGGAGATATCATCATGGATTACACAGTACATCCCGAAGATAAGCAAGACTTGCTAGAAATAACAGAGTTTATTAAATCTGAAGCCGTACCGGAGTTGAAGATCGCTATGCTGTGGTATGTACGCGGCAGAAAAGATCAATTGGCGAAAGGAGAAGATTGCCAGCCAGCATAAGAATAAACCATAGGACAATTTTTATTTTTTTTAAAGTATACATACATATAAACGAGGTGAGATCATGGCGAGAAAATCTGAAACGTACAAAAAAATAGGCGTAAGGCCAGGAGGCAAGACGCCACCCGAATTAATGCCTGAAAAAGAAATGTATGCTTTTATGTATAGCGAAAATTTAATTATGGCAAAGGCATTAGGTGGAAAGCCAAGAGAACATCCGGATTATTTTAAGAATGCAGCTCCGTAAGGACTGCATGATCGGACAAGCCTAATAGAGAGTATGGAATGTCATTATGAGCGAATCATTGATGAGAATTGCCCGAGAGATTAGCAAGTGGGACGTAAAGGATCACATTGCAATCAAAGAGGTCGAATCTGAGATTCTTGCAACAAAATTAATCAACGGATTCACAGGGAATGAATCCAGTAGCAACTATGTGCCGGAAAAGCCCATCTCCCCTGCAGAATGCTGGACAGGGACAGGAAGGTGGGGGGGGAGGGTAGTGGAGAAGGGGGATTATTTGGTAGGGCATACATAATCCCAGGGAAGCCCTTCAGCAGGGAAGAAGGTGAAAATATGGATCTCCAAACAATACGTGAACTGAACCTATCAATCATGACAGTGGAAGAATGCAACACCCTGTATGTTAAGCACGGGGTTTACACGGTTGTTGAGGATGGGAAGGCCACGGCGGTCTTGCCGGTGGGATGAAAAAAGCCCCTTCCCACGGCGGAAACGAGGAAGCCCATAAGGGGAAGGGTAATTACGCCGTCAAGGCCAATCAAAATTCTAACGATGCGCGGGAGAGGATAAAAAATGATAGCTTACAAAGGTTTCGACCAAAATCTAAAATGTAAGGGGCATCAGTACAAAGAAGGGCAGGAACATACCCATGATGGCGAAGTGAAAGCTTGCAAATCCGGGTTTCACGCTTGTGTAAACCCACTAGATGTCCTGGCGTATTATCCTGCTGCGAATGGCAGTAGATATTTTTCTGTGGACTGTGATGGTGAAATAAATAGCCATCACGTAGATAGCAAGATTGCGTGCTCGAGTATCAAGCTCAGTGCGGAGATCGGATTGATGGGCCTTATAAAAGCTGGTGCCGAAATGGTGTTTGATCGTGTTAAGGATACACAATTTGATCAATATACATCCGGACACCGGAGCACGGCAGCCACATCCGGAGACCGGAGCACGGCAGCCACATCCGGAGACTGGAGCACGGCAGCCACATCCGGCCACCGGAGCACGGCAGCCACATCCGGAGACCGGAGCACGGCAGCCACATCCGGAAACCGGAGCACGGCAGCCACATCCGGAGACCGGAGCACGGCAGCCACATCCGGAGACCAGAGCACGGCAACCACATCCGGAGACCTGAGCACGGCAGCCACATCCGGAGCCTGGAGCACGGCAGCCACATCCGGAGACCAGAGCACGGCAGCCACATCCGGAGACTGGAGCACGGCAACCACATCCGGAGACTGGAGCACGGCAGCCACATCCGGAGACCGGAGCACGGCAGCCACATCCGGAGACCAGAGCACGGCAACCACATCCGGAGACTGGAGCACGGCAACCACATCCGGCCACCGGAGCACGGCGGAAGCCAAAGGCGTTGAATCAATTGCCATAGCGACAGGCTCTCAAGGAATGGCAAGGGGTGCACGTGGGTGCTGGATAGCGTGTGCGGAATGGGACCGTGACGACAAAGGGATTTGGCATATCGTAGATTTTCAAAGCACAAAAGTTGATGGGGACCGTATCAAGGCAGATATCTCTTATGTTCTTAAAAACGGTGAGTTTGTTGAAGCCAACGGAAATGATATTTGATAAACCCATGATGGGCGGGGTGGGTGAACAGGATGCTGGGGATTATATATGGGATTTTAACGGGTTCCCTTCCCGGAGGCGCGGGAATAGCCTTTGACGGCGAGTGCGTTATGATAGGGCGTAACCGCGAAAAATATGCCGCGCGGAATGAATAAAAAAGCCGCCTGTCAAACGCCAGCAAACGTTTGGGCGGCAAATCAAAACACACTAAGCCTATAGTGCCATAAAAGGGCGGTTTTGTAAATGGGTATTTGCATGGCGCACCCCGGTATTTTTGGGATGGAGCGGTTTGGGCTTGCATATGGGCTCAAACCGCGCGCGGAAGAAAAAGCATATTGCAAATGCGAGCCTGTTGCAGAATACAGGCTTTGCACGGGTTGCATCAATGATGCGATCCCCGATAGCGCGATACGGCTTGCTTACATAAACCCTGGCCAAGAATTTGCTAGCGATTGGATGGGGCGTCAATACCGATTAGGCACAAGCAAGCTGGCCATATCGGGCTGCATGGGCATGTACGGGCAGGGGGGCTTTGTGGCTGCCTGCGAGGGCGGATACGCAGCGATTCCGGATTATAAGGGAACGGAATTAAAAAGGCCGTGCAATGAGGCGGCCAAAAGACCATTAAGCACCAGCTCGCCGGCTTATCAAATGCGGGATGGGAAGTCAAAGGGGGAACACCATGATAAAAATTCACCAACTGCAAATAGAAAATGTAAAACGTATTAAAGCGGTAAAAATCGAACCGTCCGCGAGCGGCCTAACTATTATAGGCGGCAAAAACAACCAGGGCAAAACATCCGTGCTGGATAGCATCGCATGGGCGCTAGGGGGTAACCAATACAAGCCGACAGCAGCGCAGCGCGATGGATCAACTATCCCGCCGCACTTGCACATCGTCCTGTCGAATGGCTTGGTTGTAGAGCGCAAAGGGAAAAACAGCGAACTCAAAATAACGGATCCTAACGGCGAAAAAGGCGGCCAGCAGCTTTTGAATGAGTTTATAGGGCAGCTTGCATTTGATTTGCCAAAGTTTATGAAAATGAGCAGCCGGGAAAAGGCAGGAGTGTTACTACAGGTCATTGGTGTCAAAGAGCAGCTTAACCTATTGGAACAGCAGGAAACAGAGATTTATAACAGCCGGCATGCGATCGGGCAGATAGCGGATCAAAAGGCGAAATTTTCAAAAGAAATGGCGTCTTACCTTGATGTGCCAAAGGATTTGATTTCCCCCTCAGAACTGATCCGCCAGCAGCAGGATATCCTTGCCCGAAATGGCGAGAATCAGCGCAAACGGCAAAACCTTGCGTATCTACAACAACAAGAAACGAATGCATCTGGCCTGGTTGCAAGGTTGGAAGCTCAGTTGCTTGAGGCTGAGGAAAAATTGCGCTGCATTCAGGCAGATGTAGCAACGGCAAAAAAAACAGCCGAAAGCCTACAGGACGAATCAACAGCTAAGCTGGAAGAAAACATCAGCAATATCGAAGAAATAAACCGCAAAGTCAGGGCTAACCTAGATAAAAGCAAGGCGGAAGACGATGCGGATGAATACCGCCGGCAATATGACTCGCTAACCAACCAATTAAATTCTGCCCGTACAAGCAAAGCGGGTTTGCTGGCTAATGCGAACCTGCCATTGCCTGAATTGTCGGTACAAGACGGCGAGCTTACATACAAGAGCCATAAATGGGATAACATGAGCGGTTCTGACCAG
>JALQSN010000283.1:0-62428 GCA_023690525.1 Holotrichia oblita
TAAATGAAAATGATTATGACAAATCAATATTTACAACGTATGAGCAAGGTATTTTCTTTGACTATTTTCTTGAACTGCTTTCCGAGGATTTTGCTTTAGGTAAGATTACCAGTTTTGAGGATATTCCTGTTAATGAATTATGTTCACGACTTGTTGAAATTAAACCATATAATAAACCTTGGAATTTATATCATTTTAGTAAAAGGCAAATAAATACTTTAGCTGTTCTATGCTCGGACGCTCTAAAACAAGTCGGAGCCAAGCGGAGCGTAAAATATTTTATTCGACGATTTTACTTTGATAAAATGCGACTTGCTTTTGATATGCAGACGAATTATTTTGAACCGAAGAATGACAAGAACGGCTTACCCGCTGAAACTCCCATTGAGTTAAGAGATTATGTAGTTAGGCTTTTTGATATTTTTACCGCTGTATCTAAGGTAGTTCCCAAGCGGGAGTTCATTACCGAACTGCCTACCGAACTGTGTATAACTACGCATAACTACGTTGAACATAAGGTGCAAAAAGTTTTGGAAAATATAATCCTCGGCAAGACGCATAAAGGGGTAAACCTGTTTGCTTTTTTCTTTTTCCGAATTCCTGAACATGAACGCATTACTCAATCGCTTCTCATAAACAAAGCTTTTCTTCGGCTCTGCCATGCCGAATGGAGTAAGTTAATTTTACTTGAAGACGATAAGGATAGCCTTAATTTCCAGTTTGCCGCCTTAGACCTGATATGCTTTATGGATAACGAAAACAAAATCCTTTTTGATAATAAGCTAATGCAGTATCGGCACAATCTTGTTGAAAAAACAATCGAAGCCGCGCTCTTAGCTGAAATCGAAAAAAGGTTTGGTTGATGAACACTACTTTATTAAAAGTCGTAAAAAACGGTCTAATTCTGCCTAAGTCGTTCTAAATTGCAGTAAAGTGCAGTAAATTGCAGTAGTAGCGGTCAAATCTTACTACTGCAATAGTAATAATAGAAATAAAAAAAGGCTCAAAAACAAGCTAAATTGTTTGTTTTTGAGCCTTAAATGCGACATTATGTGAGGGTGAGTAGTACCTTGCTTGGAAAATAGAGTTGGTTCTTGGTAAGAAGTTGGTCATACCGTCATAACACCTTAAAAACCCTGTATTTTGTAGTGTTTTCACGGGTTTTCAAGGGAACAAAAAGATTTATCATAAAAACATCATATAAAACACTGTAAAAACCGTAAAATTTAATAGTTATGCTGATGTGGCTTAGTGGCAAAGCACTTCCTTGGTAAGGAAGAGACCGCGGATTCGAATTCCGCCATCAGCTCCAAAAAACTCAAATGTTACTACTTAATATTAAATTGTAGTAACATTTTTACTAAAAGAGAAAGGAAACACTATGGCACAATATATTAACAATAATAAATTATTTAGTACTAATATTAAAGAAGATAATCAAAAGGAAATTTCAAATCATATTTTAATTTCTAACGTAGAAGAATATCTTAAAGCTTTAAAGGCAAATAAATTAAGAAGTTTTTATTCAAGAGGCGAAAATTCTAAATATCCGTCAATAGACTCTAAAGCATATCGAAATAATTATGTATATGAAAATGCAATAAAAGAATTTAGTAAAAGTGTATATAAAGATTTGTCAGAAATTCAAAAAGAACATTTTTTAGCCTTTTGCCAACATTATGGGTTGCCAACAAATCTTGTAGATTTTACAAAATCGCCTTTAGTGTCTTTGTTCTTTGCTTGTCTTTCAGAAAAAGAACAAAAAGATAATGGTTATATTTATTTTATAGATTCACGCACAACACAAGATATTACTGATTTAATTCGTAAAGACATTTTTATAGATATAAAAAAATTATTTTATGAAATAGAGCATGATTCTGGTAGGCAAAAAAATTATCTCGATTTTATCGCATCATTATTTGAAGAAAACAATCATTTATTACCCATAGAGTTTTCATCATCAAATACAATCGAAAGAATTAAAAATAATGATAAAAATCTTTTTTATGAACTCGCAAAATATTACAAACATAAAAGTGATTATTTCTGTGATGGTGAAGAGGCAAAATACATTTTCGATAATTGGCAAAAGCTTATAGAAAATAGTAATTTAACATATTTAACTTACCTGATGTTAATTGGTGTGTTGAATATTAGTAATTTTACGTTGCCAATACTGTATACATATAGTCCACCTGAAATAATTAATAGAATGACCGTTCAACATTCAATATTTGTTTATCAATTTAGCAGAAAAAAAGGCTCTCACAAGCAAATGATTAAACCTAATTTTACAATTGAAATTGTGGGTGAAAAGAAGAAAGAAATATTGCAAGATTTAGATTATTTAGGTATAAATATTAAAACAATTTTTGGCGACTATGATAGCATTGCAAAATATATTATGGCAAATACTGATGTTTGGCTTTAACGAAAATTAATTTAAACTACACTAAACAGTTCGTCAAGTTTGTTAGCGGCTAGTCTATCTGCCTCTTTGGTAAAGTGGGAATAAATATCTAGTGTAGTGGTTACGTTTGCGTGACCTACTCTGCCTGATACTGTTCTTACGTCTACACCGTTTTTGATTAGCGTTGTTATATGCGTATGTCGTAAGCCGTGAGGGGTTACGTGCTTTAAGCCGTTGCGTTTTTCAAACTGTTTAAGCCAATCGGCTATTGTAGAGCCTGCCATATCTTTTCCGTTATTTTGGCAAAACAATCTGTCGGTGTGCTCCCACAAGTCGCCGTGATTGATTTTCTGTTCGTCCCACCACGCTTTGTATTCTTTGAGTAGCTTTACTAAGCACTTTGGAATACTGATTGTTCTGTTAGAATTTTTGGTTTTGGTTTCCTTTGTTATTATTCCAAATTCGCTGCCTACGTATAGGCAATTCCTTTGTATTGTAACCTCACTTGCCTCAAAATTAAAATCTTTCCATTCCAATCCTGCCAACTCGCAATTTCTTATTCCTAAATTTATATACATTGAAAACGCAACCTTTTTCCTAATATCCGTTTCGGTTTCTATGCAGTTAATGAAATGCCGTAATTCTGTGTCGTTGTATATTTCGCGCTTGTTTTCCGTCCCCTTAATTTTATCGGCATAATCCTTAGAGGCATAATTGCGTTCTATTAACTCTTGCCTGACAGCTTCTTGCAAAATGCTGTGTAGTGTTGACTTTAGGCTTTTATTAGAACTTTGAGAAAAAGGCTTTTTCTTAACCTCAATATTAAAAAATTGGTTAACTGGTACATTCAAATATTCGCATAGCCTACCCGCATTTTCTTTTTCTATCCGTTCGCCGATTTTCAAAGCTATAAACAAGGTAGGGTGAGAGATACCGCAAGTCCTCGCCAATTTTTTAATGGGAATGTGCCTCTCTTTAAGTACACCGCTTAGGCTTTCCTTAACCGTTACCACAGCTTTTTCATATGTCCTTTCCACTAACCATTTGCAGAAATTTTTGATAACAGCAGGGGAAATTTCGTGCAGATAATAATTACCTAATTTTTCATTGAGGACAGCTAGGCGGTCTTTGCATGACCGGTAATAGTTTTGGCTTAATTTTCTGAATTTCAAAATATCGGCTACCCACTCTGCGGCAAAATCAGAAAAGCGTATATTTTCCTTTTTTGCTATGACGGTACCAAGCGACATTTTTATAACCTTTTCCTTAAATTCCATTTGGGCTTTAAGGCGGAAGGCTTCAATTTCTTTTTTGCCTGTCAATTCGCTCGGCACTCTGTAGGTCTCAATATAAACCTTGTTTTTGCGCGTAAGAGGGTCTTTGCCGCTGCAATGTAATTCTAAAGATAACGTGCCTGTTTTTTTAAGCCTGCGTTCCAAAACGTACATTATGTCTTTGTTGCTTTTCATATAAAATTCTCCTCATTTTTAACTTTGAACATTAAGCCCAAGTTTTTTATTTTTATAATTTGATTATAAGAGTTCAGTATGCAAAATTATTCAACTAGTGTTTCGCTTGCAAAACAAGCATAAGGATAGCCTCACGCACGCGTACATGAGTGAGGCTAAAAAGGGATATTTAGTATTAATCAATGCTTTTTGAGTTGCTTTAAGTATGCTCGACCTCGCGGCTTTGTCTTAGCAAGGTTTTAGGCATTAGCTTGGTAAAATATATGTCAAGCCGCAAAATTGGCTTTGGCGGTAAACAGCAATATCGTGTTACTTGATACAAGTTATAAATAAGTCACTTTGTTCAAGCTAACAAAAAATAAAAGCCGTCATTAAACAAATCGTCTAAATCCTCATAGCTTTCGCCGTCGCAATTCGTTTTACTTTCAAGACATATACGTATTTTTTTGCCCTTATACACGCTCCAACTGCCGTATAATAAATCACTGGGGACATCATTATCTTCTTTTGCCTGTTTAGCCTCGTTTGCCGCCCTTATCCTAAACTCAAGCATTTTTCGATTAATAATATACCTGCGCTTTCTGCGCTCTAAACAACCGTTCTCGCAACGGTTATAAAACCGAATTAGTCCCATCTCTTGTAAATATTTAATACTGCTTTCTAATGCCGTTCTCTTAATGCACAGCTTATCCCATACATTTTGTGATACATAAAAGTCGTTTTCAACCTTACGTGATTTTTCACCTGCAATGTAATACACATGACAAAGAGTAGAAAAAACTTCCGCCATATTTCTTGCTTTTTCTGCGTTCATTTTGCTGTCATGATTTTCCTGTAGCCAACCATAAAAAAGCCATATAAGCCTTATAGGCTTTAGTATGTAACTGCCCGTCTTTGACAGTTCAAAAAGGACGGCTCTAATATTCTTGTGTTCGCGGTTTTTCTCCTGCAATCTTTCTATTATTTTTTTACTCCATTTATTAATCATAATGGTTTTTAACTCCTATAAATTTTTATTTTTTTGGTTTCACTTCGTGGCGCGTTCGTTTCAGCATACATAGTTATTTTTTCTAACAAAATATTCCTACAAGATATTGTATACAAGATATTCAGGTATTCAGGGTACTAAAGGTACTGAGGTATTTTTAATACCTATACACTATTGAAACGAGTACACCCGGGTACAAGGGGGCAACACCGCTAT
This sequence comes from Holotrichia oblita, assembly GCA_023690525.1. NCBI lineage: Eukaryota > Metazoa > Arthropoda > Insecta > Coleoptera > Scarabaeidae > Holotrichia > Holotrichia oblita. Next base: position 5,087 of record JALQSN010000283.1, read on the forward strand.
TCCTAAAAACAATGGCATTTACCAAATTTTTAATCAAACTTTAATCTTGCCGTCGCTACGTGTAGCCCAAAAAATATAATAGGCTGTCAAGATTAACCAGTGACTTGTTGCCGCTGGGGATATATTTTACTTGACTGTTTTTACAAAGCTGACGGATTAAAAATTCCGACACGGCTGTTTGTTCGTCTAGTACCTTGACCACTGATAAACATTGCTTGATTGTCCTATACTTAGGCAACGCCTTTTCAATTGAACTGTCCATTTTTCTGCTCCTACTAATTTTTTTCTTGCTTATTAATAAGTAGGGCGCTTTTTTATATTTGCTACAAAGTTAATTAAAATTAAAAAAGCAGTCGCACAATTAACCTTGCGACTGCTTTTAAATTCTATATTAAAGTTTGATTAGATTTTATTTTTTGAGTTCTGTAAAAAACTTATTTGGGCTTACTTTGCAAGCCATTAGTATAGCTAAAAATGTCTTTAGATTTGGTACAGTATTTTTTCGCTCCATTTTTGCTATGTAGTCCGTTGACATTCCTATAAGACTAGATAATTCCGACCGCGTTAAACCTGCTTTTTCACGAACAGAAATTAGCTCATACAAAATTGAGAGTAGTTCTTTTTCAGAGGGATATATTGCTTGTTGTACAGGTTTTTTCGGCTTTTTATTATGATTTGATTTTCTTCCGCGCATATCCTGCATTAGCCGTTCGCGTCCCTCTGCTTTGTACAGTTTAACCCACCTTGTAATAAAGTAATAGTTGCCTGCGTTATTATCGTTGCTTATTTTTCGCCCCTTTTTATCTATATAATTAACAGTTGTAATGTGTGGAAAATATTTCCTCAATGCCTCGCGATAGGATAATCCATTGTAGATAATATCCTCTACAACTTGTATCTTTTTTTCGCCCTCATATGTGTGATTTTTCTTTTCCATAATAATTTCACCCTTTTTATTTTATCATTTTTATTGACTTAAAGTCAAGTAAGGCAGTATTTGTACATAAAGAAAAAACCGCCGTAATAGCGGTTTTAGTGTGGGGTTAAGCGTGAATAATGCTATTGATTGTGGGGAATTATTGTAAAAGGTTTCTTGTCTTAAACGGCTTTATAGCGGTTGGTTTAATGTTACAAGATACCTAGTATAAATAAGTCCCGATACTTATAAATTATTTTTACGGCTATATACTCGGTTTCCTTGCCTCTCAGCTAGTATTGAATGTTCTTAGCCGTCACGCATTTTAGCGTAACGCAAAGGCTTTATTACTTGCGTTTTTGCGGATTAGAACGTTTGTGTGTTCCAATCTTAGTGCCGTTGCTTTTGGCATAGCCTCGGACATGAGTGCTTTTTGTTCCTTTTGCCGTTTTTGCCATAATAATTATCTCCTTGTATGGATATCGTACACTAAGCATAGATTGGTGCTATGCAATTTATAAATGCCTCTGAACCTATGTTGCTTTGTGCCGCACTATTGATTATAAGACTTGTAAGCATAGCGCAATTATAAAAAGCGTTTCTAGAAATCTTTGTGGCATTAGTTATTACAACCGTTCTTAAAGATTGTGGAATATAGTAGTGGAAAAAATGTGCAGGGTGAACATAATCATTGTAATCCACATATGAATACTGAAAAATTGTTCCGCTTGGGGATGTTATTCCTGTATCATAGGTTAACTCTTGCCCAAAGATATAACCGAATACGCCGTCATCTGCCGAAGCGTTTCTATTACCGCCGATAAATGGAAGTGCAATAGTTGTTAAGCCTGTGCAACCGTAAAATGCAGCTCCGCCAATGCTCGTTACGCTGTTTGGTATCGTTATATTTGTTAGGCTTGCACAGCCGTAAAAGGCATTGCCGACAATACTACTACCGCCTGTAACGATAACGGTTTTTAGTGATTGCGGAATATATTCGTATTGATTATAATAACTTGTCGCCCCAAAAATATAACCAAAATTCCTGTAGCCTGTTTCGTTTGATAATTGACCAACAAACGGAATTGTTATACTGGCTAGATTACTGCAAGCCACAAATGTCCGCTCGCCAATGCTCGTAACGGATGACGGAATTATTATACTTGTCAAGCCTGTGCAACCGCCAAAGGCTTGCCATGCAATACTAGTGACCGATGTGGGGATTGTAATGCTCGCTAAACCTGTACAATTTGCAAATGCCGAATTACCTATGCTTGTAACCGATGAAGTTATTATGACGGAAGTCAAGCCCGAACATTCCCAAAAAGCATTCTCGCCGATTGTATTGCCTGTAATTGTAATGATTTTTAATGAGGCGGGAATATAACTACCTTGACCAATGTAGGACGATGTGCCGAAAATGTAGCCTAAATGCGTATTGCTTGTGCCGTTAAGCATTTGACCGACAAAAGGAATTGTGAGACTTGATAAAGCAGTGCAATTACCGAAAGCCGTCCTGCCTATACTCGTAACCGATGTGGGGATAGTGAGGCTGGTTAAACTGGTGCAATTATAAAAAGCGTATGTGTCAATGGTCGCAAGGTTAGACGGTAGCGACAAATTCATATTTCGGCAACCGTAAAACGCGTATGCTCCAATGCTCGTTATGGATGACGGCAATGTGAGTGTTGTAATTTCATTTGTTCGTGTGTTGCTGTTAACGGCTGAATTATCCATAAAGCCGTATGCCGCAATCGCGGTTACGGATTTGCCGTTATAGGTACTGGGGATATTAACTGCTCCGCTAAGTGTAATACCGCTTGCAACGGAAATCTCATATTGGGTAGCGGAATTTATAAGGCTGTATTTGAAAATTTCAACAGGTGTTACATCGCCGCCGCTTGAACTATTCCATTTAGCATAAAGGGTCAATGATTTTATGGGAATATAAGGAAAGGTTACGGCATAACCCGACAAACTAACGTTTTCAAACCAACCGTCAAAGTTATAATCAACCTTTGTTGTTTGCGGTGATACGGCAATACTACTTCCTATGTCTATAATCTGTGTAGAAACCTCGCTACCGCCGTTAGGCTCGAACGAAACCGTATATGTAGTAGGATTTGTGTTGCCGCCGTTATCATTATCACTACCACTGTTATTTGGAGAATTGCAAGCCGTAAAAATGAATGACAAGCAAAGTGTAAATAGCAACAACATTATAAAACCAAATTTCTTTTTCATAAAATTTACCTCTAATAAATATTTTTCTTAAGGATATGATAATTTCTTTTTATCAATTTCAGCGTTGCGGTAACCAAAATAAAAATGCCGCCTCAATTAAGAGACGGCACCCTAACAGCTAACTCCTAATTGTTACCACACAATTCCACAGTAAAGGGTAAGGATAATTAGCTTGAAAGGCTAGAATTATCCCTTTACTGATTTAAACTGTGTGGTAACTGTATTATAGCCTTTTTTAGCTTAAAAAGTCAAGTATAACAACAATAGCTACTTAATTTCTACATAAATAAAAGAGTGCTCTATAAGCACCTCTGCTTTTTTCTTGTGTTCGTCCCTTTTTGGTCTTGTCAATTTATGCGGTTCGTTATCGTCTCCGATTGTGTAGTAAATCAAAATTTCTTCTTCCGATACATATACGGACTTGACAAACTCTCTTATTAAAAACTTAGCGAATTCTTCGTCTCCGACCTCTCGCTTTTTTAGTATGTCAATGAACATAATTATCATATCTTCACGGCTCATTCGTTTGTTCGGTTATTTTTAAGCCTTGCAAGCTCGGTTATAAGCGTTTTTTTGTTATGTTCTAACTCTGCTGCCTTTTCATTCATACGCTTGCGGAACTCGTCGTTTTCGGCTTTATAAAACAAATCAAACAGCTTGTCTATCTCGGTATTAAGCTGGCGGATTTGCTTTTCTATTTCCTTGATATTTTTCGTCATTCTCGTTTGCGTACTCATTTTCCATACGCCTTGCTATTTCCTCATAATAGCCTTTTACCAAAACATAAAGAATTGTAGAAACGGCAACCTTTTGTTCAAGGTCACTTTTCTTCTCATACTTTTTGCTGCAATGCTTTAACTTGTATTGGCAGCTGCAAGCATAATAGCGGTGCTTTTGTCCTTTGGTTCTGCTCGTTCCGCTTATGCCGAACATTGTGTTGTCGCATAGGTCGCAATGGCATTTGCCAGACAAAAGATATTCAATGTCGGCTTTATTAGCGGCTGGGCGTTTGCGTGTTGTTTCTAACCGTTCTTGCACCTTAAAAAATAATTCGTCTTCTATTATGCGTGGGTATCTCGTTACATTCTCAACGCCGTCCGCATTATCCATACCGATATACTTGCGGTTGCTCAAACAATACTCAAAGCTGTTAAAAGTAAACGGCTTGCCTTTGTTGGTGAGGAAACCTTTAGCGTTTAACTCGGTAACGATTTGTTTTTTTCTCTTGCCTTTTGCGTATTCTGAAAACATATATTGCACGGCTTCGGCTTTTTCCTCATCAATAACGGGTTTCTTGTCTATAATTTTATATCCATATAAAACACTACCGCCGACAAAATTACCTTTCAGCCGACTTTCTTTCATTCCTCGTTTTACCTTTTGACTTAGGTCTGCGCTAAACATTTCCGCTACCATTTCAAGCAAACCCTCTAAAAGCTTACCCTCTGGGCTGTCGCTTATGGTTTCGGTGGCGGATATGACTTTAATACCTAATTTAGCAAGGTTATGCTTATGTACCACGCTGTCGTATTTATTCCGTGCAAAACGGTCTAACTTATAAACAAGGATGTACTTAAATTCACCTTTCTTTGCATCCTCTAACATTTGTTGAAAACTTGGTCTGTTATCGTTTGTGCCTGTTGTGGCTCGGTCAATATATTCACCAATGACAAAATATCCGTTTCTTTCGGCGTGTTCCTTGCAGACACGCAACTGACCCTTCAATGGACTGTTCTGTTTGTCCTGCGCTTGAATACCTTGCATAAATAACTGTGTTCATTTTCTTTTACTCCTTTGCGGTTTGATTACCGCTTGTCGGGTTTATCCTCTTTAGATTGCTGGAGGCAAATATTTTTAATTATTTATTTACCGTTAGCGAGTGATTCCCTTGTGTTATGATTTGCCCCGATAGCTACCTAAAAGGGGTATCCCCTTTGAGTTGCTATCGGCAAGGCGAAGCGGAACACAAGGGAATAGGCTTGTCAAGCCCACCGTGGAATAATAAGGGCTAACTCATTTGTACAGTAATATATATTAATTCATTTGTGTATTTACGGGTTTCCTTGTTATGCCGCGAAAAAAGCTTTACTAGCCGTAAACTCGCAACGGTATTTTCAAAGTAAAATATTCTTATTATAATTATAAGACTGCCAGAAAAACTTTTAATACAGTCTAATTAGCAAAAATAGTAAAGTAATACTATTGTACTTTATGCATAAAAAATAAGTCAAACTTTCTGTCTTCTAAACCTCAAAGACAGCAATTTTATACAATACATTTATATGAAAAAGCATTATATTATTAAACAGGAGGATAACGAAAAATGAATCTTGGAGAATTATTTGAAAAAGGCAAAATAGGTACTGATTCCGACATAATCGAAACAAGCTCTGTGGAGTTTAATGCTCACAAAGCTTTTAAGGGTGTTTATTTAAAACATTTGGTAAAAGGCGAAAAAACAAATAATCAAATAAGCTGCCATTTAGTTAAAGTAGAACCCTTTTGTGTTCTTGATACTCATACTCATGACAGCAATTTGGAAATTCATGAAGTCATATTTGGTAGTGGTACTTGTTACATTTCGGAAAACAAAATAGAATATACACAAGGAACGGTTGGCATTATTCCAGCAAAAACTGTTCATAAAATAATTGCAATAAAGACGGAATTTATATTTTGACTAAATTTTCACCAGCTTTATTATAAGTGCAATATTTTTTGTAGGCATTATAAAACTGCAAAGGAGTAATGCTCATGTGTTTTTTAAAAGTATGATTAAAATGACTTTGGTCGGTAAATTCAAATTCTGCCGCAATGTCCGATAATACTTGTTGCTTTAATAAACATTGCTTTATAAGTATTATTTTTTTATAAATATAAAACTGATATGGAGTTATACCCATTTCCGCCTTAAATTGCCGAATTAAATGATACTTTGTTACATTTACTGCATTTGATAATTTTTGCAAATTAAAAGGCAAATCAAGATGATTTTCTATATAGGCAATAGCTGATAAAATATATTCTTCTTTTCCAAGTTCAGACTTGCTATTCGAGTTTAACGTCAAATTACACAAAAGTTTATCTAAACATTGATAAATAAAATCGACTTGATTGTTTTGAATAAAGATATTATATGCCGAGAACAACTGTTGATATATCGTATTGTCAATAATGGTGTGTGGAAAAATGAAATGGCTATATTTCTCCACAAAAGATTTTCTTAAACAAAAAGTGATATAACTATATTCTACATTATTAATAGAAGAAATCGAATGAAGTGTATAAGGCTTTATTAAATAAATACTACCTTTGTCCAAAATTGAATGTGAGTCTTGATATATAAACTCTGCTTTACCTTTTATAATCATACCAATACAAATGCACTGATGAATGTGCAACGGAAAAGAATGGGAGCTTGTTCCCGAAACTATTTCTATTTCTCCCATATCAAAAAAATTCAATTGATTATGATGTTGCATTGCATTAAAAGTCCTTAAGCATTTATTAACAATTATACTATAAAAACCAACTAATTTTCAAGCATAATAGGGAAAAATTAAAATGAATTATTATACAATCTGTCCTACTTGCGGGTACAAATTATTAAAAGCTGGCGAAGGTACTAACATAGAAATCTTTTGCCCTAAATGCGGTCAGAAAATGACGATAAAATTAAAGACGGAAAAATTATTGTTGAAAAAATTTTGCCTAAGAGCGAAAGTAAACAATGTTAGTACCCTACACAGCGGTTTACGGACTAATTATACAAATAGAAGTATCGGAAACAATCGCAAGACTGCTTGCGGACTTTAAGCATGAGGGCGAAAACTAATGGCGTAATAGAATTCTAAAAATCGATTCTTATTAAGAGTCGATTTTTTCTATTGTCGCAAAAGTCATATGGAAGAACAAATTGAATAAAGAAACCAAATTTTACAGCACGGGCGGCGCATTGTTGTCGGGGAGCGTTGGCGCAGCCAGCCCCCGACACGCGCCATTAGCTGGTTTTTTAGGGGGCTAAGATAACTACGTCCTTAGCCCCCCTCATGACACAAGACACCTATATAATATAATGTATATAAGGTGTTTTTTTGCAAAATTATATTTTTGATGATTTTTTAGTCAAGCATATAAATGATAATTATTATATTTATCACATTGATTATTAAATAATATTGTAAAATAATGAAAAATGTTTGACAAGCGCATTAGAATAAATTACAATTACGTAATTGAGGTGACAAAATGAGTGAAAAACTTATTTTAGAGTTGTACGAAAGGATTGCAACTCTTGAAAGCAAGGTAGCGGCGTTAGAGAAACAAAATCAAACAAACGACGTGACTCACGAAGTAAAAAGGAAAATACAGGCTATTATCAGATTATTTAGTAGGCAGTGGAAAAAATGAAATTGTCTTGAATTTTAGTCAAATTGAGGAAATCTTGCAAGAGAAACTTCCGCCGTCTGCAAGGCAACACCGCGCTAATTGGTCAAATACACAAACGATTGCTCTTTCAAAGTCGTGGTACAATGTCGGATATCGCACCGTTGATGTCGATATGGAAAATGAAATAATAAAGTTTGAAAAAGCAAACTCTGCAAAGGAAGGTAGTTTAACTATGAGTAAATATGAACCATTAGGAAAGTACCTTGAAAAAATAGGCAAACAAAGAATTCCTCTTAATTTTTGTGAAATAGAAAGCGTTTTAGGTTTTGGCTTGATAGACAGTTTAAGAAAGCATCCTATGGCTTGGTACGGCACTGCCGAAAAATCTCCCACTCACGTTTGGAAAAAGGTATGGTGTGCATATGGCTATGAGGTTGAAACTGTCAATTTGGAAGAAGAAAGAGTTGTTTTCTATAAGGTATAGAGGTCTTACAGCGAAATACATTGTGAGATAGATGATAAACTTGATTTTTAGAGTTTTTTTTGATATAATTATTAAAGAGGTATACATATGGGAAAGCAAATCAATCATAGCGATTTTACGCGGATAAGAATGATGTTTCTTTATGGTGCTATTGCAATGTTTGTTTTTTCAGCCATTGCTCTTTTTTCTGGTCTCCTTGTGGATTTAAGAAGCATTGATAATTTCAAAAACGCTTATGAAGTTGAGGCGGTACCTGTTAGTACAACACTCCCACATTCTTTTTCAAGCGATAATTACCCTTGTGTCGTATACGAGTTTTTAGACAAAGATGGAGTTAAGCAAACTGCTCGTTTTTACAATCAAATACCAAAAACTGATGCCGAAAAAATCATTAATAATGCAGAACTTATTACTCTAAAATATAGCACATATTTATATCCCTTAGATTACAAAGCAACTCTTGGTGTTGGATCATATTTTACAATAATTTTCTTTGTAATTTCAGTGCTATTCTTTTTAGCATTCCTATTTGCTTTTAAGGGAAGGAAGCAAGATCCTAATCGTATAGTAAACCTTGGCAGAAAAAAATAGAAGTAACAGTTGACGGAAATTTAGTACAAGTGTTTAATTCTTCGACAAGATTATCTCTACTTGTAAACGGTGAAACAGTTGAGTTTTTTGACGGAATGGTCGCGCCACGATTTGCATTAACTACGGAAATAAAAACAGAGGAAGGTTCTAAAACAATTTCACTAACAATGGGTTTTCTTTTTTTACGCTTATATTGCGATAATGTTTTATTAACTAAAAAATTTGCTGGCTTTGGCTAAATAGCATACTTTAAGCACTCAACGGGTGGGCTTGGGTGGGAAAAATAATAGCCAAGCTTAACGCTTGACTATTATTCCGAAATACTTACTATCAAAGATGTATCTTACTTCGTGGTTCATATTTCGTTCGTTATGGTGCTCCACAACATAAAAAGACCTAACAAATGATTGCTAGGTCTTTTTTGCTTTAGTTTAAACTTTACCGCTATTGAATAAGTTCCGTATATTATCGATAGGACAACCAGCAGTGTTCATTATACGAATATTAGCCTTATCTTCAATCCAACCGTTTTTTGTCCATGATTGGTCTTGAATAATGAAATAACTGTGGTCATTGCCTAAAAAACTATATATACCTTTTTCTTTTAGTACTTTTTTAATAAGTGACTTTTGTTTTACCCATTCATTCTTTTTTACAAGACGGTTATAGTATTTTTTTGTATCAATATTATTATTGATACCGCAATATTGACAAAAAACTTCAAACTCATCTAAGTTGCATGATTATTAACTATTATTTGTTGTTCCCAAGTCATTATAAATAAATATTGTTCCATTTTAATCTCCTAAATTTTTTATTGTTTGCTGTTTATTAATTAAATACAAATATTTCTTGACTTTTATCTGCCGCTAATTTATCGCCTTCCTTTGTGAAGTGAGAATATATATCTAACGTTGTTTTTATATTAGCGTGTCCAACTCTACCGGATACCGACTTAACATCTACACCATTTTTAATGAGCATTGTTATATTGGTATGCCGTAACCCGTGAGGGGAAACGTGTTTAAGTCCATTTCTATGCTCAAAATCCTCTAGCCACGCCGCAAGCGTCATACCCGACGCATCATCGCCATTGTCTTGACAGAAAAGTCTGTCGGTACGTTCCCACAAATCTCCATGATTTAGTTTTTGCTCATTCCAATACGCTTTATATTGTTTTAATAAATCAGTTAGGTAAGGTGTCATACGTATTGTCTGTTGGAGTTTTTGGTTTTAGTTTCTTTTGGCCTTAATACCAAATTGGCTACCTAGATACAAACAATTTCTTTGTATGGTAATCTCGCCTATATCAAGATTAAGGTCTTTCCACTCTAAGCCTGCTACCTCCGCATTCCTAAGCCCTAAATGTAAATATATAGCAAATACGACTTTCTTCCTTATATCTTTTTCGGCTTCGATACCCTTAGCAAATCGCTTAACCTCATCTTCATTATAAATCTCCCGTTTGCCCTTAGTGCCTTTTATGTTATCGATATAGTCCTTAGAAGCATAGTTACGCTCCATTAATTCTAATCTGACAGCTTCCTTAAAAATGTTATGTAAAGTATTTCTTATGCTCTTATTGGAGTTTTGCGAATAGGATATATCCTGTGATTCTATATCGAAATATTGCCTTAGCGGTACTTCTAAAAATTTTGTTAACTTTGTTGCGCTGTCTGAACTGATATTGTTACCTATTTTAAAGGCTTCTTTGAATGTAGCAAGGCTTAATCCTGTGTCTAAAGCAATCTTAACCAAAGTCAAATTAAGCTGTTTGATAACGGGCAATAGACTTTTCTTAACCGTTACAACTTCTTTTTTATAAGTCCTCTCGCTTAACCATTTGCAGAAGTTTTTAACTATCTCTGCGGTTATTTCATGTAAATATAGTTTTCCAAAAAACTGCTCCATAACTTTCAATCGGTCTTTACAAGCCAAATAATAGTTATGACTCAACTTCCTATACTTTAAAATATCCTCAACCCATTCAGTAGCAAAATCAACGAATTTTCTAATTTTCTTTTCGTTTTTTGCTGTTGCTGTAATTAAGCCCGCCGACCTCTTTAAAACCTCTGCCTTAAATTCCTTTTGAATATCAATGCAAAAGTCTCTTAATCCCTTTTTGCCTTTTATTTCACTAGGAACTTTGTATGTTTTAACATAAACCTTGTATTTACGGCTGTTGGGGTCTTTAGGATTATAGTCTGGGTTTTTGCCGTTACAATGCAAACAATAGGATAACTCGCCGCGCTCGTTGACATATTCTCTTACGCACATTATATCGTAACCTTGCTTTTCTCTTTCTTTATAACCTTTCGCCATTAGCTTTTACCTCTCTGTAAAGTAGATTTGTCTACTTTTTTCAATTTTTTTAATTATATAAACTCTCTATAAAACCCTCAACCATTTTAAAGTGGTCTTAGAAAATAGATGCCCCTTTACTGCTATTAATTTTCGCTTTAATCGCTTAAATTCTTCTGTCTAAATTCATCCATAGTTATTATGATTGAGATAAGAGAAATCTCTTTTCCTAATTCTTTCATTAGTTTAACATCCCAAAAGGTAAATTTTCTTTGTTTATGCAGCATAGCAAGTAAGGCTTTTCGGATATATTCTTCGTCTAAATAAATGTAGCTTACTTGGTTAAATTTACTATGGAAATAAAGGTAGCTTTTTAAATCTGCACTCCTTACGGCTTTATAAATGCTTTTAATTACGTATTTTATATCAGGCTCTCTTATTTCCTCTTTGATTACTTCAATGAGTAAATTTGGAAAGTATGCAAATGTTAATATCAAATCTTCGGGCAAATACTCTTTTGCTTTAAGCATGAGTTCCGTCCATATGATTTTTTCTTCTTTTGGTTTAGGTTTATTAATTTTAAATAACATAAATCTCCGCTAAGAATGTTGCAAGGTGTAGACTATAATTTAACTCTTGTATGACCTACAATTCTTTTAGTAGTTGCTCTAAGCCGTCCATATCTTTTTTGGTCGGGACAGTATTAAATTTTCTTTCTTGTTCTTTTTCCCATGTTTCAGATGTAAAACTTTGTGCCTGCGGTTGAAGTTTTCTTAATACTTCTAAATTGATTTCGTAAATTGTGGGCTTAAAAGGCGGATTGCCTAGAGGTGGTCTAAAGGGTTTTTTACCTTTTAATAAAGTACGCTGTCCATGGTCAATTATCAAGCCTATTTCTTTGAGTATTCTTATCCCTGTCTTTTTAGCACTTCGCCCAATCATGTACTCTTCCCACCTTTCGCTATGCACGAAAAACTCATCTCGCAATTTCCAAGTAATGCACTGTATATAAAATTCGTTACAAAGGCAGGAGAATACATAAGCGGAGTTTCTTGCTTTTTCTTGCGTGTTTCCTTTTTCGCCTTTATCAATTAAAAATTTATAAATGATATTGACAAGTGAAATAGGAAGCCATACTGCGCCGCCTGTTTTCTGCATTTTATCAAGTTCCTTTCTAATGTCGGTGTATCTTGTATAAACCTTACCTTTTTGCCACCGTTTCAATGGAAATGTATCTGTATTCATTCTAATTTCTCCTTTTCCCTGTATATTTTCAATCTTTCTTATAAAAGGTTTCATAGGTATAAGTTACTATTCCGCTACCGTTACCAGAGAAATCATAGCTAAATTTTCGAAATACGTTGGGAATTCTGTCTGCCTTTAATGCCTCGTATTCGTCTAAAGAAATCTTGCTATATAAGGGATTTTCAAAGCCGCCACTTCTAAAGATTTTCACTTGCTTTGGCAGATACAAATACCGATTAAACTTTTCTCGGATATGTTTTGCTTCCTTGCTCGTGGAATTTGTTGGTTGTGGTAGAATGTAGTCAAAATGAGTGTCTTTATTAGGCAATTGAACTCTTACCGTTCCTTGCCCCCATAACTCTTTGATAATGTGTGGTTTAATCCACAATCTTTTGGCTGTTTTGGGAGCATATAAAATGCCGTGAAAATGAAGGCTAAAATCCTCATATAGGTCTAATACAGTAAAATAATTTATCGTTCCAAACTCTTTCTCGTATTTATTCCTTATGCGCCTGATAAAGCGTTCAAAATCTTTTCCTGCTCGTTTAATGTCGTAGCTGTGAGGATAATAACCTAAACGGAACAGCAGGCAGGTTTTATTCCTATTGACGATATTATAATCAAGTTTGGCTCTGCCTTTTTTCATTATTTTGCGTAAATCATTAACATTTCGTAAAACCAAGCCTGTTTCTAAATTAATAATTCTGCTAAGAACCTTATCTATTGCAACGCTCTCGGTCGTGCTTTCGCTTTCTAAAGCGTTTGCACTTTCGGGGTGGCTAATGTTTCTAGGTTTCTCTGATTTCTCTATGTTTCCACCTTCAATTATTACAATATCTATCGTGCCGTCCTTACGGACGCACTTTTTTATGTATGTATTTCTCATAATTTTTTACTTCCTTTTTATTCTATTTTGGTTTGTTCTTCTTCTCTAACAATACTGGTACTTCGTTGAGAACCAGTATTGTTATTGAACCAGTATTGTTATTGATTTAAGGACTATGCTGATTGTGTGGGGTCTGATTTGTTTTCTTGCATAAAATCCAAGTTGAAAAAGCTTAAAAGTGCATCAAGGTCTATATAAAATCTTGTACCCGACTTAAAGTTTTTAACTCGATTTTCTTTCACTAACTGATATAAAGTCCACTTGCTTATACAGCTTGCAGGGTCTAGGAATTTTATCTCCCTAAAACATTGGTCTACAGTTCTCATTCTTGCAATAGATTTTTCCGACATAATTTTTATCTCCTTTCGGCAAATTTCCTTTGCCTAGCAAGATATAATAAAAATGCTCTAATACTGCATTCAGTTTTTTATCTTGCTTGAGCAGAGTTCTTTGCCTAAGGAAATATAATAAAAATGCTCTAATACTGCATTATGACTTACTAATATTTTTTGCTTAATAGAATATAAAGTAAATGCACTACAACTGCATTTATTCACTCAGAAAACAAAAAAACAGCCACAAGTTTTACCTCGTGGCTGTAACTAAAAAAATAGCATTAATTTGAAAATTACTTAATTCCTAGTGCGTTCCATTTGTCATATAATATATGCCTAAGTTTATCAATAAAATTTGCATTATTTAATGCTTCGTCAAACTTACTAGAAAAGAATTGAGAAGGAGTTAAAGAGTATGCATCCAAAATCTTTAGAAAAGCTTCCATACTTAACGAAATATTATTATGCTCTATCCGAGTAATATAACCATCTGTCATCCCAATAACTTTAGAAAGATAACGAGCAGGAAAATCAACTTTTTCTCGCAACTTTTTTAGCTTATCTACTATTTCGTATGTTTTCATTTCTTACTCCCTTGTTTAACTAACAGCATTTTATCACGTTGTTATGTTCAAAGTCAAGTAAGATAGTGTTTGAAAGCAAAAAACTGCCTTTCAGCGGTCTAGCGTGAGCTATAAGAGGGCTTATGGATAATGGTAATAAAGAAATACAATCCGCAGAAAATGCGGTTTAACGGCATTTAAAGCGGTTTGTTTTAGATGTAAGGATATTGCCATTAAAATCATTAAAGGGTGTAGGCTATAATAATACTTCTATAATTAAGTTTTCTTTCATCCCATACCATGTTAATTTATAATCATAAATTTTTCATATTCATTATAAGATTTTTTTGCTATTAAATCAAATAAATAAGGCACTTGGGATGCAGTTAAATCGTTATCAATGGACTATTTTGTGATTTCCCATATCGTACACAACAAGTTCATAGCCGATTTTGGAATAAAAATTTTGAATCTATTGCTTCCGCCTAATCTTGCAACAGCTTCAATTCCTGTGTATTCTTCTATAAAATCCTCATCGCCCAAATAACGGATTATGATGTTTTTTTCATCAAAAATAAATTGTTGGTCTAACAAGCATTCTGCCGGTCTAAATGAATACTTGTCATCTTCATTTGCGGAATTGTTTGTTCGCATTAGCGGCATTAAAACTGATTCTTTTGAACCCCTATCTGCCTTTTTGATTATTGCTGTACTGATACGCATAAAAACTCCTTACTGCAATTATTTATGAAAAACTCTCTAAAAAGCCTTCTCGCCATAATAATAGATTGCTCCCACATCTATTGATGTTAACGCATAAAGGAGTAAGAGTATATAAAAAGCCTTGTAACACTGTGTTTAACGGTTTACGTTTGGCTATACAAGGGTTTAAATATAGGGGTAGTAAAAAGTATGGTGTTATATGAAATAACGGTTCAGCGTATTTTAGCGGATTATTTTTTATCCTCTTCCGTTAATTCGACAAATTTTTTATTGATAGTTGTAAAAGCTCCCATAAGTTCCTTATCGTATTTCAAAAGCAAATCCATATCCTTTGCGGATAAATTTCTTACTTTGTCTAAGCGTTCTTTATCTCTTTCGTAATTAGTGATACTGCTGTAAAAGAACTCCTCGGGGTACTACCGCAAGCTTCTATAATTTTTAATAAAACCTCTAAGCTAGGTAAAAAATCACGCTTTGATTCCAGCCTGTTTATATACGATTGGTTCATATCTATTACGGACGATAGAGCCTTTTGTGTTAATTTCGCCCTTACTCTTATATATCCGATACGTTCGATTACGTCTATTTTATCCATGTTTCACCTCGTGCCTATTCTGTTCACTTCTATTATAGTGTCAGCACAAACGGCACAGGGAGTAAACTAATTGGTAAAATAGAGTTGTATGTAAAGTTTATTTGAATTTGTTCTACATATAACTTGGTTTTCCTTTACTCTTGTCGAATTATATGTTATAATTATCAAAAAATTAGCCGCACCGTAGGTTAAATCGGAAAAGGAGAAGTAGCAATGGGATTTCTTGACAAACTGCTAGGCAAAAATAACAATGACCCTTCAAAACTTTTTGAATATGAAACTAAAGACGGCGTTGTAATAATTAAAAAATACGCTGATAATAAATATATTGGGGATAAGGGGAAAAAGCTTAATCTCCTTGAAATACCCGCAATGCTTGATGGACATTCAGTAACAGAAATAGGAAAAGACGCTTTTCATGGCTTAAATTGCTTGGCAGTAACAATTCCTAATTCTGTTACAAGTATTGGAGAGTCCGCTTTCGCAGGATGTTGGGAACTTACAAAAGTTAATATCCCTAATTCTGTTACAAGTATTGGCACTTTCGCGTTTAGTCATTGTATAAACCTTCAAAGTGTTAGTATTCCAGATTCTATAACAGTCATTAAGCCTGGTGTGTTTCAAAATTGCGAAAAACTTACAAGTGTTATAATTCCAAATAATATTAAAGAAATTGCAAACTTGCTTTTTAATGGATGTAAAAATCTTACAAGCGTCAATCTTCCCGATTCCATTACAAGAATTGGCTCTAGTGCATTCAAGGATTGTAAGGCACTTAGAGAATTAAATATTCCTGATTCAGTAACCGAAATTGGCGCAGAAGCATTTAAAGGTTGTTCCCTATTAGCAAACATCAAACTTCCAGAATCGCTTAAAGATATGAGTTCTGCTACGCTTTTGGCAAAGATACTCATTTTTCCGAACTAATAGAAAGAACTGAGCAAGGGAAAGAAGCTCACAATATAGAAGAAACAATGAGGAGTCAAGCAATAATGGGTCGATGCGGGAAGAAAAATACTTGTCCCTATTGTCCGATTTATAGCAAGTGCAACAAGGCAATTAAACTATAATCATTAGATGACAATTTGACTTAGCAAGAGATTATGCTATCATAGTTAAGTCAATGGATTATAAAACTTTTCCTATTATTTTTTGTCCAAATTTTACGCAAGTTGCTAAAGATACGAAAAGATATATCGGTTAAGAACTAATATGAAATTTAGCCTAAAAGTTATTTCGCTATATAGTTTTTATGGATAATATTTAACGCTACAAAAGCTATTTTTTGATGGTAAAATTTTTGGTAAGGACGAGGTCCCGGGTTCGAATTCCGGTAACAGCTCCAAAAAAGGCACAAAAAATCGTCAAAATGACGGTTTTTGCTTATTTTTCAGACTATTTTCAACGATTTAATGGGGCAATAAAATTCAATATAAAAACCATATAAAAAATGCTTAGATTGTCGCCTGCTTATAATACTATTCGCTATTATTTGTTGCTTCGTATGAAAATAAGCGAATATTGCTCCTGTTTATGACTACTGCCGCTGTAAAATTAAAATGATAACTGCTAATGATTAAAAATTCATCGTTTATTATTCAACTCGGCATACTGTGCCGGCTTAAATCTGATAGCCTCTTTAAGCGTATCGGCGCGCCGTTACCAAACGCAAAACAGTTGCTATTTGGTTAAAAATATAATATAATCATTTAAAAAGGGAGGTGTAATTATGGCAGAAGTTGAGCTTAAAGTTACCATTAATGACATAGAACTTGAATTTGAGGGCGAATATAATGACATGGTCAAGTTCTACAACATGATTAAAAAAGATTTTTTGGACATGGATGAAAAGTCCGAATCCGAAAGTAAAGCTAAAACAAAATCTGAATAAATCTTAATTGCAAACTGCTTAATAAAAAGCAACAAAGGGGAAGAGCATTCTCTCCCTTGTATTTCTATGATTTAATATGTTGAAAGCCCTGTTTCTAAATTGAAACAGGGCTTTTTAACGCTTCATTCAGTATATTCTAAACCGGAATTTCCTTTCGTTCGAGTTTAACAATTAACGTATAGCCTGCGCCGGAATAGCTGTAAGAACCGTCATCTTGAGGTTCTAAGCCTTGCGGCAGGCTTCCGGTTAAAACGGAAGCAAGCTTTGCGCCGGAGGCTTCAAACCTCAGTCTGTTCAGTTCCTTTTGATTCGCGGCTTTTTGGGCAATTAGCCCTGCTCTGTCCGTTTTCTCATTTTGCTTGTAGTATAAATATATGATTTCTTCCGACGGCGTTAATTTTTTATTTTCATTGACCTTTGAAATAACTTTAGCTAAGGGCGGTAAAGTGCCGAAACCTTTTAATTGAGTCCTGAATTCCTTTACAACATAATAGTCCTCTACCTCTAAACGTTTTGGATTTACAGCCGAATAAACCATATCCGCGCCTATTCCGTGTTCTCTAAGCACCTCTGCCTGTTCATCGTTAAACCTGCTTAAAAGAACCGCCGCCGCGCCGCCGCTTTCTTTTAACAGCGAATTAATTACCTTGTTATCGGCTTCAAGCCGTATCATTCCGATTTCAAAATCCAGCAGTTTTTTTGCATCAAAGCCGGATAAATAGGAATTATTTATAACGGGCATCTCCGACAAGGAAACGGATAAAATAATCCCGTCCTCTAAAGTGTCTGTAATTTGCGCGGCGTTGCCAAGACTTTGAATAAAATCAGCTCCGGCTTCTTTGTTTATTTTTACTTTAATAGTATTTATATTTAAAGCACCGTCTCTGACAACTGTATGCACACGGTAAATTTTTGCATTAACCCCCAACGGCAGTCCGACCGGTTTTGCGCGTTTAGGATTAAGCTTCACTTTGCCTTTAATTTCAAACCTGAGCGAAATATTAAGCCGGTCCTGATTAAGAACAATACCGCTCATGCTTACGCTTTGCTGGTTTTCTTCCTTTACAAAACAGTTAAACTCATCAATTACTTTTTTCCTATGCGCTGATAACTCTCCGTAGGGAAATATTCGGCGTCGAGTTCAACCAATTTTTTAAGTACGTCAAGCACACAAAGAGCATTATCGTCAGGAACATAAGTATTAGACGGCATTTCAAGAATATTTCTTTTGCCGCGCTTAAGTGCGCAGTTTTGAAGTGTTTTTAAATAGTCTCCTGTTTCGCCGACAGTAAAAGCGGAATATTGCTTATTCATAAGCGTTCTATCGCCTATGAGATTAAGCGCCTCTAATGCCTTTTTCCGCTGCCCTTCAAAATAAAGAACGTAAGCATAAGCGTAGGCAATATCGGCGCTTGACTTATCAAAGTCCGAAACGCTTATTTTGCCCGCATCAAAGCTTTTTGCTAAACCGTTAATTTCCACTTTAACGGTTTCAACAGTCCCGTCGGTAATTATGCCGAATGTATTGCCCTGCTTACCAATCCTTATATCCGCTTTTTCATTATAGAGCTTTACGCTTTGCGGCGATAAACAAACTATATCGGCTCCCCGGCATGAAACTGACGCCTTAAAGCGTGAGAGCCCGCTTACCGTATTTTTGTTATTAGTAAAAATAGCGCTGTATTCCTCGATTTGCGAAGCGTGCGCCAAGAGCCCGTATTCGGTTGTTTTGGTCATTTTCATAAGCAGCTCGCGGTTATAATAATTGCCGTAGCCTACCGCGTTAAAAGCCAGAATTTTATCCTTTATAGAATCGAGGTTATCAAAAATTTTGCGCGCTTCCGTTTCGGCGGGCCAAGGCGTAACGGTATCGCCGTCGGTGAAAATAGTAATGTTAAATACGCCGCACAGCGGTGCCGTTTCGTTTATTATCTGTTCTAGTTCTTTTACAGGGTCTGAAAAGCAAGTGCAGCCGACCACGCTTTTAAGGCTGTCTAAGATTTTGCCGATACTTTCGGCGTCATTTTTTGCACACTTAACCACTGTCCTGTATTCATTGACTCCGGAGAACCAAATAACCGTTATAAAATCTTCGGGACTTGTCATGTCTAAAGTTTTTTTAACGTCATCCATAAGCGCCTCAATATGTCCGCTCATAGAGCCTGACCTGTCCAAAATATGTATGTGATGAATCGCTTCGTGTTGTTCGGCGGTTTGCTTAGGCTTAAGGTCAAATGTAATAAAAGTTTTGATTTCTCCACCAAGAGTAAACTTTTTTATCTGAGTGTTTAACGGGCATAAATCAACCATAAAACATATACTCCATTTTTTAAATTTCGATTATAGTTTTATATGCCGTTATGCTATATATTGTTACAAAGAAAAATAGCGGTACAACCGCAACAGTTTAAATTTATATTAGAAAAGGACGGGAAACAGCGAACTGTTTCCCGTCCTTTTAAACGTGCAAATGAACTCTTTTAAACGTATTCCGCGAAATTGCCTGCAAAGTTTGTCCAGTTTGTAGCAGCCTTATATATTTCTAAGCTGCCGGACGGAACGTAAATAACTAAATTTGCGCTTGTTCCTGTAAACGCGCTTTTATTTGCAAGAGTTGTAATTACAGGCGGAGTTCCATCATTAAAAAGTGAAAGAGTAATTTTTGTTAACGCCTTGGAGGAGTTAAAGGCATTAGCTTCAATACCGCTAACCCGGTTTGGCAATTCGATTGACGAAACTATACTGTTACCGAACGCATATGCGCCTATTGTGTCAGTGTCCGCACTTACCGTTAATTCCGATTTGCCCTCAGGACATTTTACCAAAATATTTTTACTTGTCGCGCTGTTCCGCTTGTATAATACTCCGTCATAAGAATAATAAACGCTATTTTTTACCGCCACTCCTATGCCCTGCAGCGCTGTGCAACCGCTGAAGGAACTGCTGCTGCTTTCGCCTATGCTTGTTACGGTTGAAGGAATATTTATATATATTAAGCTTGCGCAATTATAAAAAGCATAATTTTCAATTTTTTCTAAGCCTTCTCTCAAGGTTACCGATTTTAAGTTTGCACAGCCCTGAAAAGCGCTTGCAGTTATTGTCACGATATTTTTCGGGATTGTAATTTGCTCTAAGGACGTGCAACCGCTAAAAATATAGGTGCTTAAAACGTTTAATTTTCCATTGATAGAAACTGACATAAGGCTTGTACAATTAAGGAAAGCTCGCGCTCCCGCTTGAGTCAAATCTTCGGGAAACTCAATCGCCGTTAAATTTTTGCAATCGGTAAAAGCATAGGTTTCTATGTTTGTAACACCGGCCGGCAAAATGATTGACGAAATTTTACTGTTTTTAAACGCGTATGTACCTATAATATCCGTATTAACGTCAACTGTAATTTCAGTTATACCCTCCGGACATCTAAGTAAAATATTCTTATCCGCAACACTTCCGTATTTATATAAAATGCCGTTATCAGAATAATAAGTGGCGTTTCCTTGCTCGACATTTATTTGTTCCAAGGACGTACAGCCGTCAAAAGGAGTACTGCTGCCGGCCGCTATAGTCGTGACCGTCGACGGAATATTAATCTCTATCAAGCTTACGCAGCCGGCAAATACCCTGCCGCCAAATTCAGTCAATCCTTCGTTAAGAACAACCAAGCTCAAATTAACACATTTCTCAAAAGCTTGCTTATCTATCTTTTTTACAGATGACGGAATTTGCACCTCAATTAGGCTCTCGCAGCCTGAAAACGCAAATTGACCGATATATTCTACGCTGTCAGGAATTGTAACAGACCTTAAATTAGTACATCCGCTAAATCCGTTAGGCGCGGCTACTATAACTACGTTGCCGCTTTTACCTATTCCCCTTACAGGCAAGCCTTCATAAGTTGCAGGAATGACAACGTTAACTACATCTGTAGATATGGACTTAACATAGTAATAGTCACCGTTTACCGCGTCGGTTACTTTTTCGTATACAGGCTCAATGCGTGCTACCCAATGCGAATATAGTGTAATATCTTCGTTTGCGGCAAACAAGCTTTTTTCGTGGTAAAGCTCGCCTTGTCCGTTTTCCTGCGTATACCAGCCGCCGAAATCAAATCCGTCTTTTACTGGTTGCGGCAGTTCACCTATTTCCTCGCCGGACATAATCTCTTTTGGCTCGATTTCCTCGTCACTGCTAAATCTTATTGTGTAGCTTGCTGTTTCTTCATTCTCCGCATACGTTATTACAGGATCGCCGCTTGACATATCGATAATGGGGCGCAGGCTGTACGAAAAATATTCGGTCGCCGTTGATACTGTATCAACGCCCATAACCTGATATACCTCGTCAGTTTTTAATTTTACAATCCGTCCGTATTTATCGGAATTAAACTGAATAGTTAAAGATTTAAACCCCCCGTAAGCAAAGCCGCTGTAAAAACCAACTTGTTTTTTATACTGCTCAACAGCATCTTCATTTAGTACAAAGCTATAAGTATAAGCATAATCGCCGTCCGTTGTCAAATCACTTGCATCACTAATAGTATCCTCTTCAATTATATAATTTGATAAGACTTGCGGATTTGTTCCGCTGATATTTGTATAATCGGGCATACTTGCAAGCTCATTATATGAGGCTCCCTTAAAGTCAGCTTTTAACACATAGCTGTCTTCGCGTTTAACGCCGTTTGGATTTTTACTTGAATATTTTTTGTCGGCACGGTAGTATTTAACCCCGCCGCTAGTGTTTTTATACAATTTTAATCCGAAAGTTTTATCAAAAGCGCCGCTTTCTGTGTAATTGTTAACTTCCTGCAAAAAATCATTATTTGTATCCGATTTATATCTTTTTGCATATGTAACCTGAGGCCCCGACATCATCGCCGGAACTGATCTTCCTATTACCGTAGTTTCGTAATGTTCCGCATTTGCAAAATAATCTTTTCCAAAATTAAAAGCTTCCATGGCTGTGGTAAACGACTGCTCCTCTAACCCCGGAACTTCCTCTGTCTCATCATCCGGCGGATATATGGTTTCCGGCGGAACATGAGGCGCAGGCTCTTTGCCGCACGCTGTCAAAAACATGCTGCCGCAAAGCATTGCCACAATCACAAACATCAAAATTCTTTTTCTCATTCTCATTAGTTTCTCCAAACAATATTATAATCCGCAAATCTTATATAAAAAATTCAACGGATTATTACTGTATATATTGTATCAAAGAATACATTTCTTGAAAATCAAATCATCAAAAAGATATAAAAGAAAATAATTATTCTCTTTTTAGGCTAACGCCTCCGACAGTCGCGATTGCTTACGCAATCGGTCGGACTTTGCGCTCCGCTACCGACCAAACGCAAATTGAGCTTGCTCAATTTGGACGAACTCTTGGCTAACACCGCCGACCAGTCGCGATTGCTACGCAATCGTTCGGACTCTTTTAAAGAGCCAGTTTTCGAAATAAATTCGAAAACTGCAAATCAAATATTTCTAGCCTCAATACAAAATTATTCTTTATTCGTCATTTTCCGAAAATGCTTTTTGTAAGTCCATTCCGATTTTAATACCAAGATTTAAAATTCTTATATTTAAATTAAAATAGACGTAATCAATTCTGTTTTCAATCGCAGAAGAATACAAGGCAAATAATTTTTTGTTTTTTTCGCTTAACTCAAGCTTTAATTCTTCCGCCACTTTTCTTTCTGTATGCAAAAATTTGCAATCGTCGTTTTCTTCCGTTTCTTCTTTCCATTTTTGCAAAAGTTTCGTTTCAAGCAAGTTGTATAATTCTGATTTTTCCATTGTGTCTTTTCTCCTAAATTTCAATATATAAATTATGTTCTTGTAGTTTTTTTAATCTAATTTATTATACAATAAAAATTCCCTTAATTTTCATTTTGGAAGAATTCTTCCAAAAAATTTTTCTGTCATTCTGAGCACTGCCCCAACGCACTACCCCCGAAGAATCTCCACTTTAAAAATGAGCGAAAGAGATTCTTCGAAAGCCAACCTCTGGAGAAATGCTCAGAATGACAAAATCCAAAATTTTGTTTCTTACATTTTATATTTATATACTATTAATTTACAAAAAAAAGCATATGAGACTAATTGCCTACAAGAATTTTTTCGATGTGACCACAGATTATTTATTAGGCATATCTGACTAAAAAATAAATTGAGATTCTTCGATGGTAGCGCGTTGGGGTTATGCTCAGAATGACAAATGATTTTTTCTCTCGAATATATTTTCCCTCTTTATGACCAAAAGCGTGCGGGGTGCAGGGGCGCTTTCAAGAGTAGCGCCCTGCCGCGCTTTTGCTTACTTTTGCCGCGCAAGCAAAAGTAAAAATAATTTAATAAAAAAGAAATAATTTATAAACTGCTAATAACCGCATATTTTTCCTTCTTTGAAGTTAAAGGGGAAAAATAAAAAAACTGCTACAAATTTGTAACAGTTCTTTTTTGTTTTTGGAATGTGGCAATTACCTACTCTCCCGGTCCGTTGCCGGACAAGTACCATTGGCGCAATAAGGCTTAACTTCCGTGTTCGAGATGAGAACGGGTGGATCCCTTACGCTATCGTCACCACAATGGTTCAATGGATAAGAATAACCTGGGTTTTCATCTTTCAGCTTTGCTTTTTGACCACGCATCTCTTGGCACTAGGCCGCCTTTTGCGCATACCCGCACATCTCTTGGTGCAGTTCGCTTTTTTTGCTTTAAGCCCGCGCATCTCTTGGCGCGGTTTTATGAAGACCAAACAATAAAAATCACACTGACAACTGCATAGAAAATAAAGAAAAGGATTAGATAGTTATACAAATTCGAGCATAGTAAATTATTAGTAATTAGTTTAGTTATTATTAGAGCCTAGCTTGTATAGTAAAAGATTATATAAGTTAAATAAATGATTGTTAAAGTCATTATAATCTTGTTTTGTGCGATTAAGCCCTCGACTTATTAGTATCAATCAGCTGAACACATTGCTGTGCTTACACCTTTGACCTATCAACCTGGTGGTCTTCCAGGAGTCTTACTACCTTATGGTATGGGATATCTTATCTTGAGGTGGGTTTCACGCTTAGATGCCTTCAGCGTTTATCCGCTCCGTACGCCGCTACCCGGCTATGCCGCTGGCGCGACAACCGGTGCACCATAGGTACGTTCACCCCGGTCCTCTCGTACTAGGGGCAAATCCTCTCAAATATCCTACGCCCACGATGGATAGGGACCGAACTGTCTCACGACGTTCTGAACCCAGCTCGCGTGCCACTTTAATCGGCGAACAGCCGAACCCTTGGGACCTGCTACAGCCCCAGGATGTGACGAGCCGACATCGAGGTGCCAAACCTCCCCGTCGATGTGAACTCTTGGGGGAGATAAGCCTGTTATCCCCGAGGTAACTTTTATCCGTTAATCGACGGCAATTCCATTCTCTACCGCCGGGTCACTAAGTCCTACTTTCGTATCTGCTCGACTTGTATGTCTCGCAGTTAAGCTCCCTTATGCCTTTACACTCTGCGAATGGTTTCCAACCATTCTGAGGGAACCTTTGAGCGCCTCCGTTACTCTTTGGGAGGCGACCGCCCCAGTCAAACTGCCCACCTGACAATGTCCGCAACCCAGGTTATGGCATTGCGTTAGAATCCCAGCAAAAACAGGGTGGTATCCCAACGGTGACTCCACCTGAGCTGACGCCCAAGCTTCATAGTCTCCCACCTATCCTGTACAGTTTTTGCCGAAATTCAATATCAAGCTACAGTAAAGCTCTACGGGGTCTTTCCGTCCAGTCGCGGGTAATATGCATCTTCACATATACTACAATTTCGCCGGGTCCCTTGTTGAGACAGTGCCCAAGTCGTTACGCCATTCATGCGGGTCAGAACTTACCTGACAAGGAATTTCGCTACCTTAGGACCGTTATAGTTACGGCCGCCGTTCACTGGGGCTTAAGTTCTATGCTTCGGGCTTTCCCCTAACATTTCCCCTTGACCTTCCAGCACCGGGCAGGCGTCAGCCCCTATACTTCAGCTTGCGCTTTCGCAGAGACCTGTGTTTTAGATAAACAGTCGCTTGGGCCTTTTCACTGCGGCCTGGATTGCTCCAGAGGCTCCCCTTCTCCCAAAGTTACGGGGTCATTTTGCCGAGTTCCTTAACAAAGGTTATCCCGTTCGTCTTGCAATTTTCTTGCCGCCTACCTGTGTCGGTTTGCGGTACGGGCAACATATAGCTATCCTTAGCAGCTTTTCTCGCCAGCGTGAATTCATCAACTTCCTTACTATTTTTCATTCCCCATCATCACCCAGCCTTAATGGTTGCGCGTACTTCACTACGTGCCCTCTCATGATTTGGCCCTACTTTTCCATCTGTAGGGTTTGACTATCCTTCTGTGTCCCTGCTTCGAACTATATGTCGGTGCTGGAATATCTACCAGTTGTCCATCATCTACGCCTTTCGGCCTCAACTTAGGTCCCGACTTACCCTGGGTGGACGAACCTTCCCCAGGAAACCTTAGGCTTTCGACGGAAAAGTTTCTCACTTCTCTCTCGCTACTCATGCCGGCATTCTCTCTTGTATACAATCCACCGCCCCTTTCGATACGGCTTCGCCTCGTATACATTGCTCCTCTACCAATAACATTACTGTTATTCCCAAGCTTCGGTGTCAGGTTTTAGCCCCGGTAATCTTCGGCGCATCATCACTCGACCAGTGAGCTATTACGCACTCTTTGAATGAGTGGCTGCTTCTAAGCCAACATCCTGGTTGTCTATGCAATGACACATCCTTTACCACTTAACCTGAACTTTGGGACCTTAGCTGTGGATCTGGGCTGTTTCCCTTTTGACAATGAAACTTATCTCACACTGTCTGACTCCCATAAATAAGTATTCGGTATTCGCAGTTTGATAAGGTTCGGTAACCCGTGAAGGCCCCTAGCCCATTCAGTGCTCTACCCCCGATACTCTCTTACTAGAGGCTAGCCCTAAAGCTATTTCGAGGAGAACCAGCTATATCCTGGTTCGATTGGAATTTCTCCGCTAACCACAAGTCATCACCGACTATTTCAACAGGCGTGTGTTCGGACCTCCACAAGATTTTACTCTTGCTTCATCCTGCTCATGGTTAGGTCACCAGGTTTCGGGTCTACGTCATGCTACTAAAACGCTCTATTCAAACTCGCTTTCGCTTCGGCTCCGATACTTTATACCTTAACCTCGCAACACAACGTAACTCGCCGGCCCGTTCTACAAAAAGTACGAGGTCACACGTTCATCTTGCGGCGTAGTGCTCCCTCTGCTTGTAAGCATACGGTTTCAGGTTCTTTTTCACTCCCCTCCCGGGGTGCTTTTCACCTTTCCCTCACGGTACTATACTCTATCGGTCATCAGGTCGTATTTAGCCTTAGGAGATGGGCCTCCCGCATTCCCACCGAATTTCTCGTGCTCGATGGTACTCTGGATACTGCTTCGCTATTATATAAATTTCGTCTACAGGGCTTTCACCTTCTTTGCCGGAGTTTCCAAACTCCTTCAACTATCTATATAACTTGCTACTGTTGCAGTCCGAACCCCGTACGTCGTTCTACATACGGTTTAGGCTCTTACCCGTTCGCTCGCCACTACTTGGGTAATCGTTTTTTTACTTTCTTTTCCTCCGGGTACTAAGATGTTTCAGTTCCCCGGGTTCCCTTCATTACACTATGTATTCATGTAATGATACTATATATCTCTATAAGTGCGTTTCCGCATTCGGATATCTACGGATCTATGCTCATTTGCAGCTCCCCGCAGCTTTTCGCAGCTTGTCGCGTCCTTCTTCGGCGCCTGATGCCAAGGCATCCACCATATGCTCTCAACCCTGCGCCATTAAAACGCCTCGTTCTTGATTTTCCACTTTCTCTTTGCCTTCCATTCACCCTAGTGAATTTTCTTGACTCTTTTTCGTCTTTTATTTTCCTTAAAGTTCTTTCTTTTTTCTTACAAAACTAAACAAAATATTTCTCGACTAATTATTTCGCAATTTACGGTTACTTATATGTTTTTATGTTTCTACATACTACTCGTATTTTTACTCTTAATTATACTCGTATTTTATTTCTTTTCTTTCTTTTTATGCAGTTGTCAATGTGCTTTCGCTTCTCGCGGCAAACAGCCGCTCAGCCTTTAGCAATATTAAAGGCCAGAAAGATTGAAGGGTTATATCTTCCGTTTTCTATAGATATAATAGTTTGCCTTGAAACTCCTGTCAGCTCTGCCAATTCTGCTTGTGTCATCAAAGCACGCTCACGCAATTCAACTAAATTACTTTTAATAAATACCTCCTCCTCTCAAAACTTCTTTCCTTACAGTTTCCAATTATCAAAATTTTTTTCTCATAACAGCGCAGCTAATCATAAAAATTGTTAAAAAAAGTATAAAATTTCCAAATAATATTGTAGGCACCAGCCAAGAAACTATGCCAATCATTTCTAAGATGGCAGTAATAAATGATGCCATAAGCAATAACAAAATGTAAACACAAAATGTAAAGGACATTGCATTTTTATTTATTTCGCGCTCTCTTTCATCCGGAGGCTCTGGATATGATTCCGGATTTTTTACCCAATTCTTATTAATAAATAATTGAATAATTCCCGAAAAAATTAAGAAAAAAGTTACACTGCCTATACCGTTGTTTGAAATCAGCTTATTATCCCAATCAGGATAAACATTTATTATTATAATTCTTGCAACAAGCATCAAGGTACCAATAATAATAAAACTGATTGCAACTTTCTTGTGAGTTTTTATATTCTTTAATTTTTTTTCCTTTGTCAGTTTTTTCTTGTCCATCTTATTCGCCTCCTTAATGTAAAGCTACCTTTACATTACAACAGATTATAATGTTTGTCAAGTAAACTTTACATTGTTTTAAAAATTTATAAATGTTTACGACCTAATAAAAAACAGCAAATAAAAAAACCGATTTTACAGTTTGTTAAATAAGTTGAGATTCTTCGTAAGCCAACCTTTGGGGCAAGGCTCAGAATGACAGGATTATTTGCTCGCTCTTTTACTTCCCTGTCATTCTGAGCTTCGCTTCGGCGCGCTCTCGCCGCGTGCAAATCCCAACTTATTTTTTGATTAACAAGTATAAATAATTAATAATAGCTCGTCTTCTTTATAGAAATACGGGCTATTGCTTTAAACTCTTTTTATTTTACTCATTACAACACTATTCATCTTTTTTATCTTTCCTTACACTGCAAGCGTTGCCGCAACCGCCGCAATCCCCGCCGCACGCGCTTTGACCGCTTGCTTTCAATTTCTTTTTTCGTAAAACATTAAATACTACCGTGAATATTACAAGCGCGGCCGCCGATAATCCGACGATTAAGCCTACTATGTTAAAGGTAGTGAAAAGAACTCCCGTCCAATAAATTATAAGAGAAACTATATACGCCGTTACAATCCAAAACGCTATTGCCGTAAAGGTAACCTTCTTACTTTTGAATTCGCCTATTGCCGTGCCTACCGCCGCCATACACGGAACGGATAAAAGGTTAAACGCCATAAACGCGGCGGCGGCAGGGCCAGATAAGCCGCTGAGAAGTAATCCCAGTGATGTGCCCGCAATTTCGCCCGCGCCTGCCTCAAGCGCACTGTCCGTTCCCGAAAATACGCCGAGTGTTGCCACAACCATTTCCTTAGCTATAAGTCCCGTAATAATAGCTACAACGAACTTCCAGCCGTTCTCGCCCATTCCAAAACCGAGCGGAACAAACAGCGGCTGTAAAATACGGCCTATCCATCCGAGCATACTGTTTGCCGCCGAAGGCTCTGTCATACGGAAAGCAAAGCTGAAGTTAGACAAAAACCAGATGACTACGATTGCGCCCGCAATTACTGTCCCCGCGCGGAATAGGTAATGCTTCAACTTTTCCCATAACTGCGCCGAAATATTTTTGATATACGGCAAATGGTACGCCGGCAATTCCAAAATGAACGGCGGTGTTTCGCCTTTCAGAATTGTTTTCCCTAATATTAACGCGGCCAGTACCGCCACCGCTATCCCTAGGAAATAAATCAAAAATACAGTCATGTCGGCGTTCTTAGGGAAAACCGCCGCCGCCACAGTCGCCCAGATCGGAAGCTTTGCCCCGCATGAAAAGAACGGCGAAACAAATATCGCGATTTTGCGCTCTCTTTCGTTTCCTAAAGTTCTTGTCGCCATTATTCCCGGTACGGCGCACCCGAAACACATCAATAACGGCATAAATGCCTTGCCCGATAATCCGAACCGCCTGAACGCCCTGTCCATAATAAATGCGACTCTTGCCATGTATCCGCTGTCCTCAAGTACCGACAGAAAAATGAACAGCAGTAAAATTTGCGGCAAAAAGCTGAAAACTGCATTAAGCCCCGACAAAAGGCCGTCGACAATAAGTCCGCTTACCCAAAGCGGCGAGCTTTCAAGTGCGCGGGCAATCAGGTCAATAAATTTTCCCATCAGCCACCCAAGTCCCGTTTGCAGCGCTATCCCCGGACTCATAACGCCCTCTTTAAGTCCGAAGATTTTCAAAAATAAAAAGTTTTCGGAAAAAGTAAAATGGAAAATTAAAAACATTATACCCATAAAAATAGGTATGCTTGCCCATTTATTCGTAAGCACTTTATCTATTTTTTCACTGCGCGAAACCGCGTCTGTTCTCACATACGCTCTTTCGACACGTAAAGTAATTTCTTTATAGCGTAAGTCCGCCGTAACCTCGTCAATATCGTATCCCGTTTTTTTGACTTCTTCTTCAACGTCTTCGCTCTTTAAAAAACTTTTGCCTTCTCTCTTTACTGCGGCCGCATTTATCACAACGTCCATAAGCGCATCGATTCCCTTGTTTTTTTGAGCGCTGACAGGTACAAACGGCAACCCGAAATCTGCGGCAAGGCTTTCAATATTAATCTTCGTTCCTGTTTTTTCCACAACGTCTATCATATTAAGCGCAATTATTACAGGCACGTCCAATTCTGACAGTTGAGATGTAAGGTAAAAATTCCGCTCGGGATTAGTTGCATCTACAATATTTATTATCGCGTCAATCTTATTTTCAGTAAGAAATTTTTTTGTGACGTCTTCCTCCGCCGAATACGGCGTAAGCGAATATAATCCGGGCAAATCTATAATAGTATGTTTTTCTTTTGAATTTTTTGTTTTGTAAAAACCTTCTTTATGCTCAATCGTAACGCCCGGCCAATTTCCGACGTGCGCGCTGCTCCCGGTCAAGGAATTAAAAAGCGTCGTTTTGCCGCTGTTAGGATTGCCTACTAATGCGAAAATCATTTATTTAACTCCTCAAGCTGTCTCAATAAGTCATTTGATACGGGTTGCGTGCGTCAAAATAGCTCAATCGAGTACAAAAGAGTACACTCAATCGCTATTTTTCCGCCTGCTACCCGTCTGAAACGCCTTCTTGAGACAGCTAAATACTCTTCCGTTGTTGTTAGACAGCCCGGCCGTTACTCCTCAGTCTCTATCAATATCAAATCCGCTTCGCTTTTGCGGAGCGACAATGAATAACCACGTAAAATAATTTCTATCGGGTCGCCAAACGGCGCTTTTTTGACATATTGCACTTTAGCGCCTCTCGTCGCGCCCATATCGTAAAGCCTGCGCTTAATGCTGCCTTGCGCGCTTACCTTTGCTATTTTACCCTTTTGCATAGGTTTTAAAGCCGATAAACTTATTTCCATAGCCGCTCCCTTTTGTTCAGTAAGTTAGCATATGCTAACTTGTTGTCTTTAAAAATACGCTATTGATAGCGTATCTTATTATTAATATATTACATTTATTTTATTCTGTCAACTAGTTAGCATAGGGTAACTGAAAATATTTTTAGAAAATTTTTCCAATATTCAGACTTAGCAGCAAAATTTCATCGTTTAATTTTTTAAAGAGTTCTTGATTGCCAAAAAAGTTTCTTCGCTTATGACGTGTTCTATTCTGCAAGCGTCATTTTCCGCCGTTTCGGTTTTGATAAACAAAATGTCTTTTAAATAGCTTGTAATGATTTTGTGACGCTCGTAAATTGCCGACGCCGCGTCCGCTCCTTTTTGCGTAAAATCAATAGCGCCGTTACTGTTAATTACTATATAGTCTTCACTTGATAAAATCTTAACGGCTCTTGAAACGCTCGCCTTAGAAAAGCCCATACGGTTAGCTATATCCACCGAAAATACCGTGCCCTTTTCGCTTTTCAATACTTGGATAGTTTCTAAGTAGTTTTCACCCGATTCATACAATGTTTTCATAACTATATTATACCATAGCGGTTAAAAAATTTCAAGTTTATTTTTTTGCTCGAGATTCTACTTCGTTTGCGTTCACTTCGGCTTCGCCTCGCTCGGCTTGAGCGCGGGGAGCGCGCTGGGGCAGGACTCAGAATGACAAAATAAAATAATATTTTAACACGCCTTCCGAAGAACCGCTTCGAGGAAGGACTCTTTTAATAAGTCCGACCGATTGCTTCAGCAATCGCGTTTGGTCGGAGCCGAAGGCTTTAAAACTCAAGCATAAAGTGGCGGTATTTTTTTGGCAAAAAAGCGTTTTGCTGTCTTTCATTTTTTCGCTCTTTAATGCTTACCGTTTCAAAATACTGCTTCCAGATTTTTTGAAAAAATATTTCCTGTTCGCTCAGTTCTATTTCAATTTTATCGGGCGCGACGGCAAAGGAGCAGTTTTCCCCATCAAAGAAGGCCATCTTGTTGCGCTTATAATCATGAATAATAAACTTCATAGTATTAAACTGGGGCGTGAGGTTCGGCATAAGCTTTTCTAAAATATCGTTGTCGGAGCTGTAAAAACCGTAATAAATACCGTTTGACATTTCCTGCAATCTTATAAATGCGCTTATGCGGTGAATTTCGTGGTAAACCTTTGATATTAAATCGTTGAATTTTATTACCGCGGCGTCGGAAAAACGTTCGTCGGCATCGCGCCCGTATGCAAAAAACAGTTTCAAATAGTCGTAAATAATCTGCTCTTTGTTTTTATTTCCGCTGCGGTATGCGTCGCAAATTTTATTAAACGCGCCCATACCGCCCTTTTTGATAATTCCGCCGCGCACCTTTTGCGCTTTTTCCACATCCTCGTCAATACTAGTATATATATCGAGCAAATTACAATCGTTTTTATCGGAAGTTATCGTATCGGTGTTTTTGTGCAGGTAATAACTGTCGTACACCGCCGACAAAAATCCTACAAAATTATCCTGACATACTAAATAGTTCATTATTTATAACTTTCCTTTGAAAGAAGAGATTGGGCGGACTGCGTGGCGTTCACTTCGACTTCGTCTCGTTCGGCTAAGCAGACGAGCGGCAAGCGGGTTCTGAGCGACCACGCAGTATATTTAATACGCACGGAAGCGAAGGTTCCGCTTTCCGTCCCGTATCACGCTCGATATATTCTTTCAAAGCTCACCAAAAACCGTACTCAAATCCGTATCAAATATTGACGTCTGCAAGCCTTTTGATGCCGCGCCGTCGGACAGCATAAGCTGTTCATTTTTTGTAACAAGCCGTAATCGGATAAGGTCGGGCTTATCGCCTATGCCGTTATATTTGCCGTCGGCAGTAATAAAATAAACCGCCTTAGGCATTACTATGCGCATTTTTTTGAGCGAATCGAAAGTCAGCACGGAGTATTTGCGCGCTTTGATTATGCGGAATGCGTTTTTAACTCCGATGCCGGGAACGCGCAAAAGCATTTCATAGCTTGCGGTGTTCACTTCAACTGGGAATTTATCTATATTTCTTAGCGCCCAATCGCATTTTGGGTCAACGTCGGTAGCAAAATTCGTTCCGACGGGAATAAGCTCGTTTGCGTCAAAGCCGTAAAAGCGGAGCAGCCAGTCTGCCTGATAGAGCCTGTTTTCTCTTTTAAGCGGCGGCGCGGTGCTTGGCAAAAGGCTGTTTTCGTTTACCGGAACATACGCTGAATAATAAACGCGCTTTAATTTATAATTGCGGTACAGCGCCTCGGATAAGCGTATAATCTGTCCGTCGCTGTCGTTGCTTGCCCCTATTATCATTTGCGTAGTTTGTCCGGCGGGCAAAACGGTCGCGTTGTAGCGACCTCTTTCGGCAAGTGAATTTACATAAATATTAGATAACTGTTTCATTGGCGAAACAATCATTTCTTTCTTTTTTTGCGGCGCTAAAAGCTTTAGGCTGTTTTCGCTCGGAAGTTCTATATTAACGCTCATTCTGTCGGCAAGCCTTGAAAGACAATCCACTAAGTGCGCGCTTGCACCGGGGATAGACTTGATATGAACATAGCCGCGGAATTTGTATTCGTTACGCAGCATAGTGAGTGTGTCGATAAGATTTTGCATTGTCGCGTCGGGACTTTTATCTACCGCGCTAGATAAAAATAAGCCTTCAATATAATTGCGCCTGTAAAGTCCCGCGACAATTTCGCAAACCTCTTTAGGCGAAAGCCGCGCGCGCTCTATATCGTTTGAACGGCGGTTTACGCAATATGCGCAGTCAAATTCGCAGTGGTTGGATAACAGCAGTTTTAAAAGCGAAATGCATCTGCCGTCGCTTGTGAAGGAATGGCAGACACCCGCAATATGACAGGAGCCGAGCGAACCCTTTACAGCGCCGCGCGGACTGTTTGAGGACGAACACGAAACATCGTATTTCGCGCCCTCTGTCAGAATTTTCATTCTGTCCTCGATTGTCGTCACTTTTGCCGGTAACATACTTTTATTTTACCATAACAGTATGAATTTTTGAATACTTTTTAAAAAATAATTGTAATGTTTTAGCAAATTTTTTTCGCAACAAAACTTGACAGGCTTTTAGCAAATGTTACTCCGCGGCAATTAGAAGTAAAATCGTCTTGATTTATCGTTAAATAGAGCTTTAACGATATTCTTCATGCAATAAAGAATTGGATGAAACATTCAAAGCTTTCGCAAGTTTATAAAGTATTGTCGCCGGCATATGGCTTTGGTCTGCGCCGCTTAGGAGTCTTTTGATTGTGGATAATGCCACATCCATAAGTTTCGCCATTTCTTTTTCGTCAATATTTTTTGATTTCATAAGAGCTTTAACATTTTCTATGTCAATATATTGTTTCTTTTCCATACTTTAACTCCCGATTTAATTAATAATATTATATGTGCACAAATGTGCGACTGTCAAGCAATTTGTGCACAAATGAGCATATAATTAAATATGGAATTTAAAGAAATTTTAAGAGAATTAAGACAAGAGAAGCAATTATCGCAAAGAGAATTGGCAAAACAAACAGGCTTAAGCTTTTCTATAATCAGTCAATGGGAAAGAGGGAAAAGAGAACCTAGCGGACACGGCATAAAAATATTAGCAAAATTTTTTGAAGTATCCGCGGATTATTTATTAGGTCTTGAAAACTAATCAAAAATTATGAAAAAATAAAACATACGGCGTAACGGTAATTAAAATTCCGTTACGCCGTTTTTTATGTAACGCGCATTTAATTATTTTCATAGATTGGAATAGGCCGCTGTCAACGAACATTTACATACAGCGGAATTTTACCGGATTTCAGATATACAAAAGGAGTACTATGACAGATTTTATTAATAATACGCCGCCTCTTTTGCTTGCAGTTTTTTGTTCGCTTTTTACTTACTGTGTAACCGCGCTCGGTGCGGCAACCGTATTTTTTTATAAAAATGTAAATAAAAAGATTTTAAATACGATGATAGGCTTTGCCGCCGGCGTAATGATTGCCGCATCGTTTTGGTCACTTTTATCGCCCGCTATCGACCTTTCATTTGAGCTTGGATATATTGAATGGCTTTACCCTGCGCTTGGCTTCTTATTGGGCGGGCTGTTCGTAATTCTTACGGGTTTCCTTTTAGAAAAGTTCAGCTTTACTGATAAAAGCGCGCTGGATAAAAAAACACAAAAACGCAGTATACTTTTAGTTGCTTCCATAACTATGCACAATATTCCCGAAGGACTTTGCGTGGGCGTAGCGTTCGGCGCGTTCGCTTTAGGAATTCCGGGCTGTGAAATAATAGGCGCGGTACTCCTTGCTTTAGGTATCGGTCTACAAAACTTTCCCGAGGGCGCGTCAGTCGCTATCCCTTTGCGCCGCGACGGCTATTCAAGAAGAAAAGCTTTTTTCTTCGGTCAGTTAAGCGGCATAGTCGAGCCGATTGCGTGCGTTATAGGTTTTTTTCTAGCGTCTTCAATCCGTTCACTGCTTCCGTTCGCGCTAAGCTTTTCCGCAGGCGCGATGATAGCGGTCGCCGCGGCAGAGCTTTTGCCCGAATCAAGCGAAAATAAAAACCTCTCTACAATCGGCTGTATTATAGGCTTTATATTCATGATGGTATTAGACGTTGCCTTGAGTTAAATCAAGACAGCGCCTTCAGTCCTCAAAGGGGACACATAGTTTCCCCTTTGATCAGCCCCTTCGGCACAAAAACTCACCGTTTTTGCGCCATTAAAGGCAAAAATTCATGGACACCCTGAATTTTTTGAAATTAATTTTATACAAGACGGCGTTACGCTTACTTGGCAGCGCTTTCCGCGGTTTCTAAAACCGTTACTATGCCCTTATTACCGTTAAGATAAATAAGGTCGCCCGTTTTAATAATGTTAGTCGCGTTTGCCACATTGACCACAAGCGGCAGCGCGTATTCTCTTGCTACAACCGCCCCGTGAGACAGCGCCGAGCCAACCTCGGTGACAAGTCCTCCGATTACGCTGTAATACGGAGACCAGCCTATGTCGGTAAAGGCCGCTATCATAATTTCGCCGTCCTTTAATTCACGCGCGTCATCTACCGACCTTACGGTTCTTGCCCTGCCTTTAACCTCGCCGCGCGAAATAGGCGCGCCGTACAATTCCATTCCGTTTTGAGCAGAAATTTTTTCGATAATTATCGGCTGCGGCTTGCCAATATTAACGTCCTTGAATTTTAACTCTCTCTGCTGTTCTATAAGCCTGCGCCTTTGAATAGCGCGCTTGATTAGCTTTGCTTTCTTATGCTCTATAAGTTCGCCTATTTCCTTGTGCGTTAAAAAGTAAATCAAATCCTTATCCGGCAGCGCGCCAACCTCAACCATTCTTTCGGCAAGCTTAATATACGCAGTCTTAAAGCAGTCTACCGCTTTAATCATTTTTGATTTTGTGTATTCACGGTTATAAACTCCCGTGCGCGCCTGATTGATTAAATAGCCCATTCCTTTTTTAGCAAGGCCTTTTTTGCCGTGCATTTCTTTTTCATAGCAAGCGCGGAAATTAGACGCTGTTTTAGGCGGCTCTACCGCGCCGGTTTTCATAACCAAAAGAACATTTTCCATTAAAAGCTTTTCATCATTCTTCCATGAAAGTGACCTTAGCTCCGCCTCTCTTATTCCTCTGTGGCCGTGACGGGCAATAAAGCAGTCGTAAGCAAATTTCACAAACGATGTATCGGCTTTTATAAAGGCGGCTAACTCTTCGCAGGTAAAATTTACGCTGCCCGGGTTTTTGTCAAGCGCCGCTTTTGCCAAAACGCGCATTGAACGCAAAATGTCTACGCTTTCGATATTGTCAATATCCTCTAATAAACCCGCCAAAACAGTTCTCGCCTCGGATTCGCTCTCATATTTTTTTGTAAGTATGGTTAAAAGCGTACTGCTCATAGCTCCCGAAAACGAGCTTGTCACATAGTGAAGGGCGGTAACCTTATCCATAACGGCAATTTTAGCGTCTATGTTTTTATAGAATTGCAATAAATCATCAGCTTCCTCAATTACGAGATTTTCGGCCAGCTTATCGGCTTTCTTCATAGCCTTTTTTCTTGAAAACAAAAATTTGATATATTTTGTTCCGTTTATTAGCCTTACAATCCCCGCTTTTTTCTTAAAAGGAATGGGAGGCGTATCTAAGTGTTTTCCGCAGATACTTGCCTCAACGTCTGCTTTTTGCGCGCCGACGATACTTACCGCCATTTTATAAATAGACGTAAGGTTGAAAAATAAATGGTTAGAAAAAGATATTATACAATTCTGCTTTGCCATTTCCTTTTTTGTATACGCGCCTGCGGCCATAAGCATTTTTCTCAGGCCTATGTCAATGCTTTTGACAGATGTTGAAAGCGACAGCGGCGTTACGGCGGAGGGCAGCATTTCGCCGATATTGCAGTTAGTAATTACAGCGTCGTCGGCAACGAGAGGGTCGAATTCGTCAACAGTTGCATCGTCCAAGGTTGTGATAGGGCGCGCCTGAAGCCACACAAGCTCGCCGCCCCTGCCTATCGCCCATTCCAAATCAAGCTCGCGGTCAAAAAATTTTTGCGCCGCCACAACATCGTTAGCGATTTTTGACACATATTCATTGGACAGCATTCCGCCTTCGGCCTCGATATTTCCTAAAACAATATCGCCGTCGCGTCTTTCGTACGGCACTAAATATCTTTCGCCTTTAGCCTCGCCTGACACCAGCGATTCGCCAAGTCCCTCGACCGCCTCAATCAAAATAGTTTTTTCGTTTGTTACGGGGTCGCTTGTAAAGCAAACGCCCGCGTAAACCGCCTCGACCATTTCCTGAACAACAATGTTCATTGAGTTGGTTTTTTTGTTCATTGCAAAAAATTGTGAATAAGTGCTGGCGGTAACGCTGCAAAGTGATTTTATGCAAAGCCTCAGCGCGTCAATAAAATTTTCTTTTCCCTCAACATTCAAAAAAGTAGAATATTGTCCGGCGGAAGAAAAATCCTCGCCGTCCTCGCTCGTCGCGCTCGAACGCACCGCAACATTTTTATATTTGCCGTTAACATAATAATCTGCACATTCTTCATAATCTTCGTCAGTTTGTAAATCCATAACGACGAAGCCTTTAGCAACATTAAGCTTAGCCTCAAAAAGCTGTGAAAGCCCTCTTGCTTTTCCTCCGCATTTAGAGTATTCCTCATAGGGCAGATTATTCAGTGTATAAATTCTCATTATGTTTTCCTTATGTAATATTAATAATCCGGCATAAGCGCCTTTAAAAATTGAAAGAAGAGAGTGGGTGTCAGACGGGCGGCAAACAGGTTCTGACCGACCACGCTGTATATTTAATACGCACGGGAGAGAAGGTTCTGTTTGACGCCCGTATCACGCCCGCTATATTCTTTCAATTATCGTGTCCAGCGGGACTTGTCCGGATTAAACCCAAACTCCGATATCCCCACGCCCTTTACTCCGTCCACGATAAAATCCGCAAAGCCTTCGTTTACTTTAAAATCGCCTTTAAAAGTGAAAGGCACAACAAAGTCAAGCTTTGAATTTATTTCTTTTTTCGAGCCGTCTACATATTCGACCGTAAAATTAAATTCAGGCGGAACGTTTCCTGTAACAGGCAAATCGTTCATAGAAGTTGCGCCGCGGAGACTTATAACGGAATTGCCGTTAATCTTAAACCCTGCCGCAAGCTCTCTCACCTGCGGATAACGTATAAGGCTGGTATGTATAAACTCGCCGTTTTCAAGCAGGATAATAGTCCAGATATAACGGTCAAAATTGCACCATTCGCGCGGCCCGTAGCTATGGTCGCGAAGCGCTTTTAAATTTTTAAAGCTGTGGGCTTGTCCGTCTAAAGTAAAATCGGCGCAAATAGTTCCGCTCTGTTCGTAGTGAACCTGCTGAATGTTTCCAAACGCCTCTAAGTTTTTCAGCTTTTCCTTAGCAAGCGCGCTTGCCGTAGTCTCCGACGATAAATGATACATAAATTCAAAAATAGGCGCGCTTGATGTAAATTCGCCGTCAAAATTAACTTTGACAGGTTTTTTTGATTTGTCTGGCAAATATCCGTCTTTACCTAAAGAAGCGGGATAAACATTGCCGTTAAAAGAAAACTTTAATTTTTTGCCGACCTCAACACATTCAGCAGAGGCGGGAAGAGTTTTACCCTTTGCAACCTGTTCGTCCTCCTGCAAATATATGACGCCGTTTTTATCACGGTACATAAACCATATTTCATCGTCATAATCGCCGCCCCTTTTCCCCAGCCTGAAATAAAAGCGTTCGTTAGTGTTTTCATCGAACGCCAAAAAATAATGGCTATTGTTCATTTCGTTTTTCGCATCTGCCGCCAAAACGAAATTGTCAGTAATTTCTATATCAAACGGCTTTATAAGCTTCTTCTTTTCGATAGACTTTTTTATAATGCTCTTTTTAATATTGTAAAACATTTAATTCCCTGCCTTTGTATATTATTATAGCTTACATTATATATTAGTATTTCGATTTTTAAAAAGCTATTTGCAAAATATAATAAAAGAAAAAAATTATTCTCTTTTGGCTATCGCCACGCCGCCAAACGTAAATTTGATTGAAAATTGTTTTCTTCTTTACAAATATTGCTATTGTTCTTTTTTCCTTAAGAATATTATCGCAAGTACGCCCGCAGCCGCGCCTAGAACAATGCTAATAATAATTACAATATAAAGCGTAACCGGCACAACCTTTACAAAAGTTTTGCCGACGGTTTCATAGCCGGATTGAACAGCTTTAGTGTTCCCGTTATAAACGCCGAATTCTTCAAAACTAAAATAATCCGTAACAACATTATCGCCGCTTTGCAAAATAATCTTAACGTCTAATTCAATTAGCTCGGACGGCGTTTTAATTTTCAAGGCAACTTTTTCTTTAAATTTTTTAGTTATCTCTACCGGCGTAAATGAATATTTGAATTTGCCGGTTTTTGTCCACAAGTTTTGCTTATTTTTTACCGACGCGCTTTTCAACTTTACTTCGCCGTACAAATGATTCAGGCTTTCATTAAAATCAATTTCTATTTCTCCGTTATCGGAAAGCACAATTTTTTCGCCGCCGTATTTGGATGCAACGGGATAAAAAACGGGCAGTTTCATGTTTGCGACTTTTTCCTTTGCCGCAAATGAATTGTTCAGCTTAAAATAATCAAAGAAATCCCTCAGGTCATATGAAAAAGCTTTGCTTGCTCTAATTAAAAATTCGTCGTGCTTTTCCTGCTGTAAAAGATAATCATTTTCGGCAGTAATCTGTTCATATCCCGATAACAACTCTCTAAAACTCTGTACACCGAATCTGCAAATCAATATGCCGTACATAGAAAGCTTTTGCTCGTAAGTGAATTGAGAATAGCTTGTAACAAGCGGGTCAATAGTTTGGGCTACGGAAATAGCGGTATAATAATCGGCGAAACGCTCATTGCCGCTTAGGGGCTTATCAAAGCGCGTATATTGTCTTGCGGTATAGGAAATAGTGGAAAGTAAGGATAAAATATTTACGGTAACTTCCTCGTCGCCGCTAAAAGTCCACGGCATATCGGTTGAGCCTTTAGAGAGCAAATTCTGATGATGGTGTCCAAGCTCGTGAAACACGCCCCACGCACCGTTCTCAATTGTATTTTCATAATCTAAAAATTTGGCTATGTAGTCAGCGTTAAAATTGCACACATCATTCGGTACGGTGGCATACGCCCACGCGCCGCTTGCAGCCAAGTAACTATCAAAAAACATTGTAATTTTTTTTACGCGTAAAGCTTTATCGAATGTTATGCTGTCCTGAAAGCTAAGAACAGACTGCCAGTATGAAAGCGCTGTTTTTGGATTTTGTTCTAACACCGCTCTGTCTTTGAGCGGAAAAATAATATTCATATTAGCGGTTACAAAATGCGCCGTCAGCCCCTTGAATTCTTTTGCTTCTTCCCATTCCTCGTCGGTAGTTTTACCCAGAACATACGAAGGTGTCTGAACCGCGCCGCTGATTATAACGGAAAAATTGTCTTGCCCTGCTCCGTCCGAAAAAGACGCGCCCTTTTTATAAAGAACAATAAGCCCGCCGTACGGCGTTCCGAATTTTGTGGTTCCCTGCAAAACAGAAAATTCTCTTTTCACTTTAGGGATACGGATTAAATCGCGCTGCTGCGAAATGTCGTCCGCTTTATTAATATTTCCTAAAGACGGCGCGATAATTACGCTGAAAGAATTTATCTTATTTTCGGGTACGGTAACAGTTACTATCTCTCCCGCCGCCGCATACAGTCCAGTAAAGATATAGCCGTTTTGCGCGCCCTCGATTACAATTTCTTTCTTTACTCTCGAAACTGTATTTTCAATTTTGCCGAAGTTTGCGTCCGCCGCAGGATGCTTTGTAAGGGAGCCCGCCGCTATAACCTGCTCGAGCGTTTCTCCTTTATCTTCATCTGCGTTTAATAACACATCACATTCTTCATAAATCAAATTAATCAGCTCTTCGTTATTTTGTGTCGCCGCTATAACATTATCAGGGCTCGGATAATCCGCCGCCGTTATTTGCGGATTTGAAAATATCCCGCTCGGCTCGATTCTTTGCACAACCTCCGGCTTTTCAGGCATAGCCGGCGGAGCGGCACAAGAAAGAAGCGAAAGCGAGAACCCCGCCGCCAAAAAAATCAATACTATAAGCTTAACCCGTTTTTTGCCCATATAATTATAGTATATAAAAAAAATAAGAATTTAGCAATTAAATTTGGCTATCGCCTCCGACCAAACGCAAATTGAGTAAACTCAATTTGGTCGGACTTGGCGCTGACGCTTCCGACCAAACGCAAAACAGTAAACTGTTTTGGTCGGACTTTTTATTTGAGCCGGTTTCCGAAATGAATTCGAAAACTGCGATTTGATGCTGACGCTTCCAGCCAAGCGCAAAACAGTAAACTTTTGGTCGGACTCTTTATTTGAGCCAGTTTCCGAAATAATTTCGGAAACCGCAAATTTATAGAATGGTACGATAACAGCCGCCTCCGCTTACAACGGCAACGTCTTTTTCTTTCATGTCATCCTGAGCTTAACTCCAGCGCGCTCCTTCCGAAGGATCTCTACTGCTAAAATGTTCCTAATGTAATATCCCCACAGAAAAACATAACAGCGGTTGCCCGCTGTTATATCTTTTTACACATTTGTACCGTCAGTATTTTCGTTTGTTTTTTCGGCATTGTTTTCTGCAACTCCGCTTGTTTCTTCAACTGAATTCTCAGCGGTATTTCCGGTCGTGTTATCGCATGTTGTTGCCTTAGTAAATTGCTTGTATATCTGGTGCGCGCCTGTTGCCGCAAGCCCGCTTGCTCCGCCCGTTAAAATAGCTGAAACAATATTATCGGCCGGTATAAGCTGTTTAGCGGCGTAAAAACACACTATCCCCAAAATGCATCCGAGTGTAACCGCAATAATAGGCGTAAACCGAACATATTTTTCGTTGTTTCCTATAATAATTTTATACGCCTGCATAGCGCCAAAAACAAGCGCCGTAATTGTCGGCACTGTGACAAAACTTAATGCTAAATCCATATATTTAATTTCCTTTGTAAAATATTAATAAAGTCGTTCAAACTTTATTAATCGTCTGTTTTTACTTATACAGATTACTAAAGTTTATTAACCTTAATAATACATATTATGAAAAAACAGAATACAAAGTGTTTATAGTTTAAAGTTATTATACAAATATATTAATTTGTTTATTATTGCGGCGTTACTGTATTAACGGTCACAGTGTCTCTTTTGCGTTCAAAATACATTTTAATATATTTTGAGTAAAAATACGCAAAAATCATAAATACCGATAAGCTTGAAAAGAACAAAATATAACCGTACCAATCATTTACAAACGGCATACTTACTGCCGTAATCACAAATAAAATCTGCTGGGCAAAAGCGCAGTTATGATGAACGGTTTTCCATACGCTGTGCGATGAGCGCGAATACTTGTTGTTGAGTCCGAAGCCGCTGCGGTATTTTTTAAATCTTGTAACGTTAGCAAGCAACATCATTGCAAGTGAAAAAATTATACAAATAAGGTTATTGTAATCAAAAGGGCCTATTTTTTCTTCGGTATTTCTGATTTGAATTTCAAAGCTTATTACTACAATAAATAAAAACGCTAAGGACAGAAACATACTGACGGCAAGGATAGAAGAGTAGTTTTTGTATTCAACAATTCTCTTCTTAATGTATCTTACGATAACTACAATTGACAGCGGGATTATACAAAAAACTCCGGAAATCAAATTGTTGTATTTACTCATATATTCGGGCATATTCCCGTCAATATCCCCGATAAGTCCAAAATTTGTAAGAGAAACTTTATCCGGCAGCATTTTCATTATGAATGCCGCCGTAATAAGCGGCAATACTCCCGCAACCAAGGCAACCGAAGTTAGCCACCTTTCGCTTTTAGACATCGCGCCCCCTCAAAAAATCCAAATTTTATAAAAGCAATTATTGCTTCATTTAATAATTATATACGATAATACAGCAATAAGTCAAATGGTATTACATAATGGTTAATTATTGCGTAATATTTTTAATATGTTTGTGTCATTCTGATTACGCCACAGAGCACTACCCTTGAAGAATCTCTACTTATAAAAATGTCTGTAA
Organism: Holotrichia oblita; assembly: GCA_023690525.1. Lineage (NCBI taxonomy): Eukaryota > Metazoa > Arthropoda > Insecta > Coleoptera > Scarabaeidae > Holotrichia > Holotrichia oblita. The sequence continues at coordinate 48,652 of JALQSN010000283.1, forward strand.
AAATGACAAAGTCGTTTTTTTCTTCCCCTGTCATTCTGAGAATTGCTCCAACGGTTAGCTAACGAAGAATCTCAACTTTTAGGCGTTTTTATAAGTCGGGATTCTTCAAGGGTAGTGCTCTGGGGCAGAATCAGAATGACAAGATGAAAAACAGAATTTGCTAGTTCTACTCTTCTAAACCTAAAAGATAATCTGTTGAAACATCGAAATATTTTGCTATTTTAATAAGAACATCATATGGAATCTGTCTTTTATTTGTTTCATAACAAGCTAAAGTTGAATGACCTATTAACAAATAGTCAGCAAGCTGTTTTTGAGAAAGAGACATATCATTTCTCAGTTGTTTTACTTTTTCACCTAATGTCATACTGATATTATTGCAAAATGCAAAATACATATGTAAAATTCTTGCAATATGCAATAGTTTGGTGTAAAATGATATTATAATCAATGCGAAATATTTTTTGCGGCTATACCTATATACTCGTAAACGATGCGCATAATGACAAAGCTGTTTAATCTATTCTGTCATTCTGATTCTGCCCCAGAGCACTCCCCTTGAAGAATCCCGACTTATTAAAAACCTATAAAGTTGAGATTCGCACGCTCGCCAACCGCTGGAGTAATACTCAGAATGACAAGAAAGAAAAATAAATTTTTGTTTATCCTTAATCTTCTAATCCTAAAAGATAATCTGTCGAAGTTTGAAAATATTTTGCAATAGTGATAAGCATAGGCACTTCAGGAATTTTACGTCCTGCTTCCCAATTACTGATAGTCGCTTGAGAAACATTTAAAATTACTGCCATTTCTTTTTGGCTTTTATTTTGTATCATCCTTAAATCTTTAAAATTTTTACCGAATATAAGCATATGTTCATAATATTACTTTGGGAAAAATTGCTTGACTTATTACTTTGGGAAAAGTAAAATATAAATGGAGTGGTGAACAAAATGATTTACAGAATACCAAAAAATATAATAGCGCCCGGTAACTTCGGCAAAGACTGCGCTTATAACGGTGAACGCAAGATAATAGAATGTAGTTGCGACGAATGTGATTATTTGAAATGCTGTATTGAAAAAGCGAATTGTGAGGATTGCGGGGATAAAAATTGCATCAGAAAAAAACTGGTAACAAATTAAAGAAAAAACCGCAGATTGTTTTTCTACGGCAGTTTCTTATATTTTTAATGTTACTTAGTCTTTGGCTTTTGAGCGGGTTTTTCTTCTCCTTGCGGCAACTCTTCAACAGGGTTGCTTACTTTGCCAAGATATTGAGGCATATCCATTCCGACCATTTTGTACATATCGTTAAGCGGCGGAACTGATTTCATAAGACCTGCTATGAAGTTAGATGTGCTTGTGCCGCCGTTCTCGCCTTTGAGCGAATCCCAAACGGTAACCTTGTCAATCTTGATATTTTTGATAGCGTCAACCTGAACGCGTAACAATTCTTCCATTTTGTCGGTCATCATCATTTTGACAGCGGAATCGGCTGTGCCGCCGCTTGCTTTAACGATTTTGTCAAAACCTTGCGCCTGCTTTTCAAGCATAGCGTACAAGCCTTCCGCCTCAGCTTCTTTTTTTATTTTTATAGCGTCAGCGTCACCCCTTGCGCGCCTTCTTACAACTTCCGCCTCAGCTTCTGCCTGTAACTCAATACGTCTTTTTTCGATTTCAGCTTTAACAATGATATCCGCTTCGAGCGTGCTCTTTCTCTTTGCGCACGTGCGATTTCCGCCTGCTGTTCAGCTAAGTACGCCGCTTTATTAGCGTTTGCCTCAGCTGTCATTTCGGCTATAGACGCGTCTCTTTCGGCTTCCGCCTCTGCGGAACGGCGGCGCGCGTTTGACTGCGCAATCTTTGCCTGAGCTTCGTTTTCGCCCTCGACCGCGGTTGAGTTTGCGTTTGCGACGTTAATCCTTTCGCTCATCTGCGCTCTTGACTCACCGGTAGAACCTTCGTTCTTCTTTTCAGCAACCGACTTTCTTGCGTCGTTTATAGCTTTTGCGGCAGCCTCTTTACCAAGCGCGTTGATATAGCCCGACTCGTCCGAAATGTCCGTTACGTTAACGTTGATAAGCCTTAGACCGATTTTTTTAAGCTCGCCCTCAACGTTTCCGGAAACGGACGCCAAGAACTTATCACGGTCGGCATTGATTTCTTCGATATCCATCAGAGCAACAACAAGGCGCAGTTGTCCTAAAATAATATCTTTGGCAAGGTCTTGAATATCGGTTTGTCTCAGTCCCAAAAGCCTTTCCGCAGCGTTTTGCATAACGCCGTTCTCGGTCGAAATTCCTACAGTAAAACGGCTCGGAACGTCGATACGGATGTTTTGCTTAGACAGCGTGTTTTTGAGGTCAACGCTGATAGACATCGGCGTCAGGTCCAAAAACGAATACGACTGAAGAAGAGGAATAACAAACGCCGCGCCGCCGTGAATACATTTGCTTGACTTTGACGTACCGTCTTTGTTTTTTCCGACGTTACCGTAAACAATCATAATTTTATCGGAAGGACATTTTTTATAGCGCGTCAAGAAGCTGACGACTACCAAAAAAACAGCGACGATAGCCACCGTTAATCCAATGCCTCCTCCTACTCCTAAAGCTGAAATCAAACTCATTTTATTTCTCCTTTATTAATTAATTCCATATTTTTGTTTCTTTCGGCAACAGTCCGCGTTGCTTCTTCCATTATTTTTGCGACAAGCATTCTTGCTTTTGCGTCTAAATATCCGCCGTCATCAGTAACGTCAACTATATTTGCGTTTATAAGCCTCATTCCTATTTTTTTAAGCTCCGCTTCTATACTGCGCGCAACCGCTTCTAAAAATAAATCACGATTTTCTGAAATTTCATCGATATCCATAAGCGCGACTACAAGCCTTAACTGTCCTAAAATAATATCCTTAGCAAGTTCCGTAATTTCGTTCTGTCTAAGCCCCAATAGTCTTTCCGCCGCGTTTTGCATAATGCCCGGCTCGGTCGAAATGCCTACTGTAAAACGGCTCGGAACATTAACGCGGATAGTTTGCTTGGACATCGCCCCTTTCAGGTCAATATTGATAGTCATAGGCGTTAAATCTAAAAAAGCATATTGTTGTATAATCGGCAATACGAACGCCGCGCCGCCGTGTATGCATTTACAACTTCTTGCCGTTCCGTCTGTATTATTCCCGACTTTACCGTAAATTACCATTATTTTATCGGAAGGGCATTTTTTGTAACGCGACAGTCCTACTAATAATACGAATATTAAACCTGCCAAAATAACAGCTACGGCTATATACACTATCCAAATATCTGATACTGAAAATAAGTTCATAATTTTGTCACTCTCCAAAAAAGGAATAGAGTGGGTGTACTCCGCTTTGCTTCGTGGCGTTCATTTCGGCTTCGCCTCATTCGGCTGAGCACGCCCGCTATGTGCCTTTTTTTAATTCTTGGTTACTACTAAAGTCCCGTCATTAAATATTGAAACTACTCTTGCCTTATCGCCTGTTTTGAGCGGCTCGTTATCGTCGGTCACAGCCTCGTACTCAACATAACGTTCCTGAACAAAAACATTAACTTTACCGTTGCCGCCTCTTTGCGCAGGGATAGTAAGATACACCTCCGCAGGCTTTCCTACGGCGTTTTTAATTTCTACAGCGCCGTTTTGCTGCAGGCTTTCCATTGATTTAATTAAGAACGCAACCAACACAGCCGCGAACAGTCCCGCAACAATCCCTAAAAATACCGCGCCCCATATAGCGTTTGGTAAAACATCACAGAAAATAAACGTTACCCATGAGCCTATTGCAAAGAACGCTAAAAACGAACGTACCGACAAAAGCCGTAAGCCGAAGATCATGCCGAAACCGCTCTCGTTAAAGGCATCCGAATCTGAATCCGAACAGTCGCCGTGAAAGTCTCCGTGCATATCTCCGTGTTCAAAACCGGCTTCGGATACTCCGCCGATAAAAACCATAGCAACCTGTATCAGCATAATCAGCGTTGTGGCACAGCCAATAACAAAAAGAACCTGCTGAAAAGCCGAAATTTCTGCCCACCAAGCACTCATAGCATTACCTCCCAAAAAAAATTTTACTACTCTTTTAATATAGTTTTGTATATTTTCATTGTAGCATATAACTATATAAAATAAAAGCCCTTTTTTAGTATTATATGTATTTTTAATCTTTTTTTAATCTTTAAAACGCAAACCTCAGTAAATATTATTGCTTTTTTTTGCAAAGTATACTATTATATATATAATATATCTGAATATATGTGATTAAAAGAGGAACTATGGACAAATTTACTTTATCAACCGATACTTCCTGCGACGTTTTACGTCCGGAGCTCGACGCCGCCCGTATACCTTGGGTGCCGTTGACATATACAATTAACGGAAGTGTTTTTGAAGATAACTTTAAAACCGAGGACGAGCTTAAGGCTTTTTATGTTAAGCTGCGCGCAGGCGCTATGCCTACAACAAGCCAGATTAATATTTTTACGCACGAAGAATTTTTTAATAAAATTATCGCGGACGGCGCTAAGTCGATTGTGCATCTATCGCTTTCGGGCGGCTTATCCAACACCGTACAGTCAGCTAAAATTGCAGCGGCTGAGGTTATGGAAAAAAACGACGGCGTAAAAATTTATGTTGTAGACACCCTCGCAGCAACGCAAGGCCACAGACTCCTGCTTGACGCAGCGCAAAAAATGCGCGATGACGGCGAAGACGCCGAAAAAACATTCCAAGAGCTTGAAAACCTTGTGCCGAAGCTTTTCCACTGGATTATAGCCGACGACTTAATGCACTTAAAACGCGGCGGCAGAGTAGGCGGAGCGAGCGCGCATATCGGGTCTATGCTTAAGATTAAGCCGATTATGGTTATAAACGACAAGGGTAAAATAGACGTTGTAAAAAAAGCTATGGGAATGACAAAAGCTTTTTTACAGGTTATTGAAGAAGTTAAGGCAAATTCGAAAGACGTTAAAATAGAAAAAATATATGTTGCAAGCGCGGACGCGGGCGAAAAGGCCGTTGAGTTTAAAACTTTAGTTGAACAAGCGTTTGACTGCCCTGTTCAAATCGGCTGGATAGGCCCGATTATAGGCTCTCACACCGGAGCGGGCACTTTAGGGCTTGTACATTTCGGCAACGCAAGAATAAAAGCGCCTAACTAAAAAACAAATTTAAAAAAACAAGTGCGAATAGTTATTACGACTATTCGCACTTTTATTATTATACAGTGTTGGTGATACAAAAAAACATTAGCTTTCCAAATTTCTGTCATCCTGAGATTGACCTCAACGCGCTCCCCTCGAAGGATCTCATCATCTTTTAATCGTTTGAGAGCCTTCAAGGGTAGTGCGCCGGAGTTGAATCAGGATGACAGAAAAGATAATTGTCCTTTAGCGGCGAAAATGTTAGTTTAATTCAAGTTTTGCCGCTTGCGACAAGTCGCTTCTGTCATAGCTTGTAATAATAGAGTCGCTGACCGTGTAGATATAGTCTCCTATAACTATGCCGCGGCTGACATATTTAGAATATCTGCTTTGAGCCTCTTCCCATTCATAATTAGAATATGAATAATTGTATACGTTTTTCGATGTGTCGAAATTACTTAAAAGCCCCTCAAAAACCAATGTCCCCGCATCCGCATCAAAGCTGTACAGATACAATCCTTGCTGTTTAATAATATAGTTGTAATTGCTTGAATAGCTGTACGCGGCACATTCGGCGGCAAAACCTATCAGCCCTTTTTTTGTATCCTCATCATACATATAGAGCAGGGCTTTAGGATTGTATAATACTTCGGCATAAGAACTATTTCCGTCTATAGTCAATTTTTCTTTCGAAACCGGCTCGGCGCCCGTCATATCGTAGAGCTGAACTTTAACTCCCGTTCTTTCGCTCCAGCCGTATTGGTTTAAAGCCGAATCAGTCCCAAAGCCTAAAACATAGCCCGTATCACCGATAGCTTTTAAATAATTGCTGATACCGGATTCCTTCAATCCTTGCGAAATCGCAGGGTTAAAAACATCCGAAAAATCAATGATGAACAGCGGGTCTACCATTCTGACCGAGGTGGAAATATAACCTTTCTCCTTAGAGAACGATGCCGAATCTATAGCTTCGCCCGGAGCGATATCGCTTATGCGGCTGATTTCCTTCATATCCTTATCAAACACATACACTGCCGATGCGCTTATGTCTGTACTGCTCCATGCGCCGTAGCTTGTCGCAACCCTCAAATACCCCTCGTACTCGTCAAGGCAATATCTGTCTTTGGGACTCCCCTTTACGGAGTTACTGCCGGTAAAGCTTAAATCTTCAAGCGAGAATTTAGCAATATACGAGAGATTACCGTTTCTGCTTCCCAAAGCATTATAAAACCACTGCGTAGAGCTTGTATAAATATTTTCACCGCTCACATACGTTATGCCGGCGCAGCTTAAATATGCTTTAATTTCAGGCTCGGCGGCGGGTACGTTTAAGTCCAAAGCGCCGAGTATCATATATGACTTGTTAGGAATATTTTTAAAATAATAAATATCTTCAACCGGCAAAGGCGCCGCTTCCGCATTTTCTCCGGTCGCAAAGTACGGACGCTTTTCCTGCGCAATAGCTTGGCCGTAATTATCGTAATAATAATAATTATAATAGTTTACCATAAAATAAAGCTTGTTGCTTTCTTCGGCGATACGGCTTGTATTATAGTTTCCCTCAATCTGATAAAAATTTGTTTGCAGAGGGTTTTCGATATCGGAAAGGTCGAAAACTCTTATTTCAACGTTTGAATGATAATTATAGCAGGACATGTAGCCGCCGCCCATCAAGCTGTCCATAGTATAATACGGCATAATTTTATATCCGCCGCCGACCAAAACAAGCTGCTTTTCGCGGACATACATTTCTATCGGCGAAAAATTTTTAATAGGTACATAGCAAACTTTACTAAGATTTCCGTCCACCGCCCTGACTATGCTGAATCCGCTGCCGCTGAGCCGGTAAATATATTCGCCGTCGTTTTTTACAAGGTCGCCCTCATCCATTCCGTCAACCTGCACGTTTGTTTCGGAATGTTCTGCGCTTCCGCTTTCATTATAATCCATAGAAGGAGCGGATTCCGATACAGCCATATCGGTACTCATTTCCGGCGACTCAGGCGCTGCCGTATTGCCGCCCATATCCGGCGAAGCCTTACTGCAACCTATACTTAAGCTGACGCTTCCGCCGCTTGCATTGTTTAAAAGTGAAGAAAGCTGCTTTTCGCTTTTGACCTGAATTGCTTTTGAAAAGTCGTATCTTGCATTAGCCGAAGCGTTTTTAATCATAGCATATGATGGGAAAGCCATAACTACCGCCAAAATTACAGCGGCGGCTATCAAGCCCTTCCTATGCTTTATAAAAGGATTTTTGGATTTTTTTATAGCTCTGTTTTCTTGATTTGCTTTATCCCGCGCGATTCTTTTGTTAACATTTTCTTTTAACTCATCGCTAGCGTTGATGTGAGAAAAGGTTTCTTTAAATTTTGACATAGTGCCACCTCTGATTTTTATTGAAGGTTAATCGGAGAGAAATTCTTTTAAAGCGGCGCGCGCGCGGCTTGCCCTGCTTCTCACGCTGCTCTCGCGCATTGAAAGCATTTGAGCAATCTCCTTAAACGCGTAGCCCTCGTAGTAATGCATATAAATGATTGACCTGTCGTCGCTCTTTAATTCCTGCAATGCCGCAAAAACATCGTTGTCGAAGTTTAGAGACGGAGCGGAAATATTTTCAGTAAGCACAGCCCGCCTTTTTGCCCACGCCGAATTAACAATGTTTTTTGCCTTGTTGACGGCAACACGTATTAGCCACGCCCTTAAATGAGCCTCACAGCTAAAATCCTTGCCGTTTTTGTACAGCGCAAAAAATACGTCGCTGAAAACGTCCTCCGCGTCGGTCCGGTTGCCCGTTACGGAAATTGCACACCTTAGCACAACGTTGCCGTAATCGCTCATCGCTTTTTCAACAATCTTCTCGTCCAAACATCTCCCTCTGTAATCAATACAATTCAGCATGGCAAAATGTTGCAATTATTTTTAACTTTTTTATTCTTTTTATGATGGGAGTGCGAGAGAATGGATGTAAACAGCTTTGCTGTTGGCGTTCACTTCGGCTTTGCCTCGTTCGGCTGAGCAGACGGGCAACAGTCGGCTTGCCGCCGAAATGAGTGTATTAACATACACGATTTAGGCGGCAAGTCGAGCGTAGCACGTATCAACGCCATTATTGTCGCACTCCCTTTTATTTTATTATTTTTTCAATCACTCCGCCGCCAAGACAACGGTTTCCCGTATAAAAAACCACATACTGTCCGGGAGTTACGGCGCGCTGCAAAACGTCAAATTCCACCTTGTACCCGTCGCTTGTTTTTGTTACGGTACAGCCTTGCTCGCTTTGGCGGTAGCGGTTTTTTGCGGTGCAGATAAATTTATCCGGTAAAGTAAAATCGCCGATAATATTAATATTATACGTTTCAAGCCCGCGTGAAAAAAGTTCTTCGCCTTCGCCGTTAGAAACTATTAAACGGTTAGTATCAAGCTTTTTATCCACAACGTACCAGCGGTTTGCGTCCTCGTCTTTAACGCCGCCTATCCCCAAGCCTTTACGCTGTCCTAAAGTGTAATACATAAGCCCGTCGTGCCGCCCTATTATTTTACCGTGAGTATCCGTGATATCACCGCTCATTGAAGGAAGATATGCGGACAAAAATTCCTTGAACTTTTTTTCACCGATAAAGCAAATTCCCGTGGAATCTTTTTTCTTCGCGTTCACTAAGCCGTATTTAAGAGCAAGCTCTCTCACTTTCGGCTTTAATAAATTTTGAAGCGGAAACATTACGTTTGATAGCTGCTCCGTCCTAACCTGATTTAAAAAATACGTCTGGTCCTTATTTTCGTCCGCCGCCTTTAAAAGCTGAGCACAGCCGCTTTCGTGCGATATGCCGCAGTAATGCCCCGTAGCTATGTAATCGGCTTTTAGCTTTAGCGCATATTCGCGGAACGGCCCGAACTTGATTTCGCGGTTACATAAAACATCGGGGTTAGGCGTTCTGCCTTTTTTGTATTCGTCCAAAAAATAGGCAAAAACACGCTCCATATACTCTTTTGAAAAATTAACCGAATAGCACGGAATACCGATTTTTTCACTCACCGCAAGCGCGTCCGCCCAGTCGTCCGCCGAGCAGCACTCCCCGTCCGTTTCGTCGGCTTCCTCCCAATTATGCATAAAAAGACCGACGACGTTATACCCGTCGTCCTTTAAAATTTGCGCGGCAACCGAGCTGTCGACTCCGCCGCTTAGTCCTATAACTACCGTCTTTTTTGCCATAGTTTCCTTTAAATAATATTTAAAAAATTAAGAGCTTTAGTTGACCTTTGTATATTCCTTACCGTCCGCAGTTCTTGACAAAAAGCCGTTATCTATAAGCTCGCGGCGAAGTAAACAATGGTCGGAAAAAGTGTGCCAGCTTTTTAAAACCGCGTTAACTTCCATTTCCTTATACACTTTTCCGCTCTCGAATTTCTCCGCTAAGTACTGCAAAATTATCTTGCTTTTTGCCGCTTTTGACGGATACTGTTTTACCTTTCCGTCAGCGTCCATAAAGCTTTTTACTTCGTTTAAAAGCATTTCTTCCATATTAAAAATTCCCCTTAAAATTCTATTTTTTTACTTTGGTTATTATTTTGATTTTATTCTTAAATTGCTGTCCGCGTTCAGTGACAAGTCCGCAAGATTTTCACACTCGTACGCGCTGAAGTACGCCCGCGCGGCAACCATGCTTGCGTTGTCGGTACAAAGCCTGGTCGACGGATTCAGCAGCTCTATGCCCTCTTTTAAAGCCTCTGAACGCAAATGCTCTTTAAGAAAAGAATTTGCCGCCACTCCGCCCGCTAAAACCAGCGTCTTATAGCCCTCTTTTTTGCGGCATAAACTGCGCTTTGCGTAAGCATTTCCACAGCTGTTTTTTCAAATGACGCACATATATCGGCAAGCGGGATTTCTGCTCCCTTTTGGCGCAGATTATGCACATAATTTACGACCGCCGTCTTTAGTCCGGAGAAGCTTAATGTCAGGTCTTTTCTCACAATTTTTTTCGTTTTGAAAAACTCGATATTATCCTTTCCGCCCTTTGCCGCTTTTTCAATGCTCGGTCCTCCGGGGTATGGCAAGCCCAGAAGCCTTGCGACTTTATCGAACGCCTCGCCTATCGCGTCGTCCACCGTTCCGCCCAAAAGAATGAAGTCGTTATAGCCTTTTACGTCAACAATGCTTGTGTGACCGCCGCTTGCGACAACCGCTAAAAAAGGCGGCTTTAAATTTTCATGCTCTATATAATTCGCGGCAATATGCGCCTCGATATGATTAACTTTTATCAGCGGAATATTGCGGCAGTAGCTGTACGCCTTAGCCGCGCTGACTCCCACAAGCAGTGCTCCCACAAGTCCCGCGCCGTATGTCACACCTATCGCGTCAATGTCCTCAAAACCCAAACCGGCGTTTTTTAAAGCGGTTTCGACAACGTTGTTTATAGCTAAAGTATGATTGCGCGAGGCGACCTCCGGCACGACTCCGCCAAATCTTTGATGTATGCCTATCTGGCTTAAAATCACGTCGCTCAAAATCTGCCTGCCGCCTTTTACCACAGAGGCGGCAGTTTCGTCGCAGGAACTTTCTATTCCCAAAATACATAAGTCCGTTCTGCCCTTCAGCCGCCCGAACTTTTCTTTTACAATTTTATCGTACACTATATCCTTTATATTTTTCAAGCGTAGAGTAGGCGGCAGGCGTGCGGCAAACAAGTTCTGACCGACCACGCTGTACATTTTAGTACGCACGGGAGGGAGGGTTTTGATTGCTGCCCGTATCCCGCCTGCTAAACGCTTGAAAATTAGCTTTTGCGTAAATATTCGAATATGAACTCCTGTATATTCCCGTTCATTACCGACGTTATATCTGTATTTTCAAAATTTGTTCTGTGGTCTTTGACCATTGTGTAGGGCTGAAAAACATAGGAGCGTATCTGACTGCCCCATTCGATTTTTTTCAGTGTTCCTTTAATTGCGTTTGCTTTTTCCAGCTGTTCGCGCTCGCGCAGTTCCGCCAAGCGGCTGACAAGCATTTTCATAGCGGTTTCACGGTTAGAAATCTGACTGCGTTCATTCTGGCATTGCACAACTATTCCCGTAGGCAGATGAGTCATTCTGACCGCGCTGTCGGTCTTGTTAACGTGCTGACCGCCCGCGCCGCCCGCGCGGTACGTGTCGATATTAATTTCGTCGGGCGCAATTTTAACCGCGGTGTCAATTTCGATTTCAGGCATAACCTCTAAGCTTGCAAAGGAAGTATGGCGACGGGCGTTTGAATCGAACGGAGAAATGCGCACTAATCTATGCACGCCCTTTTCCGCCTTTAAATACCCGTATGCGTTTATTCCCTTTACCATAAAAGTAACGCTTTTGATTCCGGCCTCGTCGCCGTCAAGATAATCAATTTCCTCTATGTCAAACCCGTTTTTGTCGGCGTACATTTTGTACATTCGGTAAAGCATCTGTACCCAGTCCTGAGCCTCTGTTCCGCCAGCGCCCGAATGAAGAGTTAAGATAGCGTTATTCCTGTCATACTCACCTTTTAAGAGAGTAGAAAGGTATAATTGTTCTACAACGTCCTCCAGCTTTTCTAAAAGACTTTCTATTTCCGCCACATACTTATCGTCGTTCTCCGTTTCGACAAGTGAAATAAATTCGCGCAAATCGTCAACCTGTTTTTCAATGTCTGAAAGTTCTTTGAGCTTGTCCGAAACATATTTTGCCTCTACGTTGACGCTTTGAGCCTTTGAAAGATTTTTATAAAGGTCGGGGTCGGATTGCGCTACGTCTAACTCCTCTTTGCGCTTTTTTAATTTTTCCAAGTCGCACGCAATAACACAGTCGTCAAACTTTGCCGCCATATCCTTGAATTTTATTTTAATGTCGTCGAGTATTACCAATTTATATTACCTTTACTGTTATTTAAATTTGAGATTCTACTTACACGCCTTATACCATCTTTGCTTTTTTAATTGTTGAGATTCTTCGTTTGCAGCGCGCTGGAGCAGGGCTCAGAATGACAGAAAATATTAGATTAGTCATCAATGGAAAAGTCCAGCGCAAATAAAAAATTATTAAATCCGCCTTCCGAAGAACCGTTTCCAGGAAGGACTCTTCTTTTAGCCCGACCAAAACGGGCTTGCTCGTTTTGGTCGGTTATTCGCCTTTTCCGAATTCACTTCGGGAAAGGACTCTTTAGAATAAGTCCGGCCGATTGCCTTTTAGCAATCGAGCTTGGCCGGCGGCGTTAGCCGTTATACCTGATGGTCTTTATCATAACAGCAATTTTTATATTTCTTGCCGCTATTACAGTGGCACGGGTCGTTTCTTCCGATATCCTTATTTGTATTGACGGAAGGAGCTTTCGCCTGCTTTTTGCCATCGCCCGAAGATACTACCAAATCAAGCTTTTGCCCTTCGCGCTTTGGTGCCTGTTCAACGTTTACTCTCATCAAAAGAGCGACAGTTTCTTCCTGAATACGCTTAATCATATCGTCAAACATTTGGAATCCCTCTTGTTTATACGCAACAACGGGGTCCTGCTGTCCGTAAGCTTTCAGTCCGATACCGCGGCGCAAACTATCCATAGCGTCGATATGGTCCATCCATTTTGAGTCAACGACTTTAAGTAAAACTACGCGTTCGACCTCTTCAAAGTCGACTCCGAGCGTTTTGGAATTTTCAATTTTGTCATTATAGTAGACCATCATTGCGTCATAAATCTGCTGCTTGATTTCCTCAAGCGCCCATTTAGACAGCCTGTCTTCTGTCAGGAATGTGGTATCTCCGGGTAAAAGCTTTCTTTCGATTTCCTTGTTAAGGTTTTCGTTATCCCACTCATCCCAGTCGGATTTCGGGTCAGTATAATCGTCTACTATCAATTCAATCTGGTCGTGCATCATTTTGTCAATCTGCTCATGCACGCTTTCGCCGCGCAAAACTCTTCCGCGCTCACCGTAAATAATCGTACGCTGTGTATTCATAACGTTGTCGTATTCTAATACCTGACGGCGGATAGTGTAGTTTCTGCCCTCGATATTTCTTTGCGCGTTCTCGATTCCTTTGGTAAGCATGCCTAGAGCAAAAGGCGTATCCTCGTCGATTTTGAACAGGTCGGCAATTTTTTTCATCCGGTCGCCGCCGAAAAGCCTTACAACGTCGTCGTCCATGGAAAGATAGAAAACCGACGAACCGATATCGCCCTGACGACCGGCGCGGCCGCGCAGCTGATTATCTATACGGCGCGACTCGTGGCGTTCCGTACCTATAATACGCAAGCCCCCGACCGCAATAACCTTTTGTTTTTCTTCCTCGATTCCCGGTTTGTTTTCACTCAAAAACTCGTTGAACTGCGCTCTCGCCTTTAAAATTTCCTCGTCGGTCGTGTTAAAATACGAAGTAGCGTAATAAATGCTCTCATCGCTCATTCCCAAGTCTTTCATACGCTTTTTAGCTAAATACTCCGCGTTTCCGCCAAGCAAAATATCGGTACCGCGTCCCGCCATGTTTGTGGCAATCGTAACGGCTTTTAATTTACCCGCCTGCGCTACGATTTCAGCTTCCATTTCGTGGTTCTTAGCGTTCAAAACCTTATGCGGAATTTTTGCCTTCTTTAGTATTTCGCCCTCAGCAACTTCCTCACTC
>JALQSN010000284.1:0-40000 GCA_023690525.1 Holotrichia oblita
CCGCCGAACCGGATTTTCCCGCCGGAGGGAACCGGGATCGGTTTTACAGGATGATAACATCCGGGGCAAATCTCCTCCCGGGAGGAACTTCTTTTTTACAATTTGAACAGATCATATCAATTTCTCCTTTATAGAATTTTATCCATTTCATGAGCAACCCCGTCGAATTTCCTGTATTCGTGCGGAATATTTAATGAATCTAAATATAAATGTAAAATCTCATTATCGCAAAACAATATATCAGCCGTTCCGACATGAATATTAATATGTAAATTACTGCGAATTTTGTCTGCGTTTTGCCTTATCACATATAAAACATTGTTTTCTTCTAAGTATCTCTTTTCACTTATCATATTCTCATATAATTCGGCGGCTCTTACCGGCGCTTCCCCCACACCGCGGTAATCTTTATGATAATAATGGTGGTACGTACCCGCATATGCGGTTACCGAGGCAAACAATTCGGGATGTTTAACGGCATAATATAATGCCATTCCACCGCCCATTGAAAAACCTGAAACCGACCTGTTTTCACACGCCGAATCCGTTCTGTATTCTTCATCAATATGTGGTATCAATTCGCTAATTATCATTGATTCAACAGGCAGATTCTCGAAATCTTCTATAACCGGGGAGTTGTTTGGAAAAACGGTTATTGCCTGCTTACTTGTATACACCTTTTCAAGTGCCCAAACTTCGGACGACTCGTTGCCCGTCCACCCGTGAAAATGGTACGCGGCAGGGTATCTTTTGCCGCTTTTTTCATAATCAGGCGGAAGATAGATATTATAACCGATTTCGTGACTGAACAGTTCGCTGTAAAATGTTTTGTGGGTAACATTTTGAGGTGATTCTGTTAGTGGATTTATAAAATTCATTTTATTTTCACTCCTTGCTTATAATAAAAACCGATCCGCCTTTTCGATCCGTTCCTTCAATGTATATGTGCTGAGAAGCATTTCGTTAAAAAATGATTTCCAACCTTTGAAATACAGATCCGTGTCGTTATAGCCGTCAACGAGCGTTCCGCGCAGATGGAAATCAGAATAGAAATGGATGCTCCAGAAATAAAACCGTATCGCAAAACAGGAAACTACTTCAGTTGTCCGCACAGGTATAATAGTAAATGCCGTTTCGCCCATACCGCATAATTCGCCGCTGACAATGCCGGTAGTGTGATTGATATTAAAAATTACGTCCATACAGGTGTCGGGAATAATAAGAAGAGGTTCAGGATTAAATTCCTCCTGGCAAACATCCTCCGTACCCCAATAATTAGCGATATAGGGTTTCAAAGGGCCGCAAGGCAGACAATTTTCAAACGCCGCTGCCTGCGCGGTTAGTGGTTGGTAAATTGAAGCTAAATTAAACATATTTTCAACTATTCCTTTAAATTTTCTAGCGGCATTCTCCGTTCATCACTTTGTCCAGGTATTTTCTTGCTTTTGCAGCCTATTCCTGAAAAACTTCGTGGGTAATCTTCCCCCGCCCTGATTCGGGAAAAGCGTGTCTTGTAGTATTTATTATATAGCAAAATCGCAGAACTGGCTGCAACTTTTTTTCATTTCGTTAGAAAGCCAATATCGCGGCAGATTTTCCCTTGTGTCCTGAAACAGCCAATTGCAAAATTCCGTGTTACCGTGAGCGATAGCACATAAATAATGGGAAAATTAGCTAAGGTATGATTATGACTATACCCGATGCCAGTAGTGTGGTATAATGAATATACAGTATTATATTTATACGCAATTCACATTATGAAGAAGGAGCAATGTACGAGATAAAAGCGTCAGCACTTTCAACACTAATATAAAAAGTTAGAATACATTGTTATTGTTAAAGGAGTTACTTATGGAATTGTTTTTTGGTGTAGAGAAAGATAAATTTTATTCAGAAGTCCCGGTAAGCATTGAAGATAAAAGTGAAACCGACGTTAAATTAATGTCGACTGTTTGGCATATATCATGGACGTTTACCGATAAACCGTATCAATGCGGCGTAAATAGAACGGGAAAATGTGTTTTTACTCATAAAGCTGGCAAAAGATTTGACGGAAAAGTTTATATAAGGCTCTCACTTGACGAATGGAAATCAAATGATTCCTTGCTTACATCAGGGGAAATAAATACAAGAAATAGCGAAAAAAATTCCTCTCAGATATATATGCTGTCTGAAAAAATGGAAACACCTGTTTTCGGCGCATATCAAAAGAACGCTTCACGCGGTGTTCTGCTATATGGGCCGCGAAATACATCCAAAGGATTTACCGGATTTTTATTTAATGAAAAGAAAAATAACAATGAAAATAGAAAAGGCACTTTTATACTATTTGAAGCTCCGGGAACGAGGCAAATAGATTTCAAAGACAGCAGTACATTATTTTTGTCTGACGATAAACACGGCAGATATAAAACCGGTGATTTGGTTGAATTGGGTTTTGTAATTTATGACTTTCCGTGCGAAAATACAGATGAATTATTGTTGGCATATACTAAAACGCGCGAAAATGTCATTTTTAATGGCGGGTAAAAACCGCGTGATGTCGATCAGATGGCATAATTCATACGTTGCAACTGACCTGCAAAATCAATGACATCTGTACCAGGGTAAGTATATATGTTAAAAACTTGTCAGCGCAGAAGCTTTTTTCCCATCTTCGATGGTTTAGTTTACTATGCCTTTACGGGCTTCTGTTTGTTTAATTATCTTTTTCAACCTTACACCTTCTTTTCATATTTATACAATTCCGGTAATTCCAACAGGGTATTGACAATATTGCAGACATCATTAACCGTTTCCATTTCCGTAATAAGTAAAAATTCATCGGGTATTTCTATCTATTGGCTGACACATAAAGTAGCTATTTACGTTGAATAGTAATGTTGATTTTTAATAAACGAGTAAAAAATCAACATTCATGTGTAATAAGTAAAGGATTTGAAGCTGGTGGTGGGAATCGAACCCACAACCTCATCATTACGAGTGATGTGCTCTACCATTGAGCCACACCAGCATATTTAAATGTCCATTACGTGTGAGCTATTCTGATATTAGGTCATATCAAAATACATGCTCCGCATTTTGGCCACAGTTAAATTTAGTTTATTATATACCACTCAAACAAAATAATCAATTTCTTTTAATGTTTTCAGGTGCGGCAATTTTTTGTTAAAACAATCCATGAACAGAGGAGTTTATTAATGGGTGAGCTCGACTTCATATCATCGATTACAATCTAATAAATTCTGGCATAAGGGCTAATGTATCAAAAATTGAATTTACCCTTATGTTTTCGCAGTAGAATCAATAAAAAACGGCATTTTATATTAATATATACGAAACATGTAAGGGTTTTGTATCGAAAAAGTGGCTTTTCCCTTATGCTTTCGTAGAAAACCCAATAAAAAACAGTGTTTTGTAATGATATATACGAAACACATAAGGGTTAGACATTAAAAAATGGTTTTACCCTTATATGTGTTTTGGTTTTCAACAATCAGCCATATCGATTAAAATATGAACTAATGGGTTGAATGAAAAATCTTTTTGAGACCTTTCTTAGGTAAACGTATGAAACAAAATCACAATCATCATAGAAGTGGTTTTTACTGTGGATTCAGAGTGTTTTTCATTATATCACCAGAAAATAATATAATTCGCTGTTATTAAGCTGCTATCAAACTGCTATTACTGATCCCCATATAAAGCCTGATATTCATTAGTTGCTTCAGAAACCAGATTTTTGCTTTTACCGCACCGCGGATTTGAAAGAGGACACCGTTTATGACAGATATTACAAAACATGTTTCCGAGAAATTCATCAAGTGTAATTTCTTCCGCTAGGCTGTCTGATGATGAAATTGCCTCGTCCTTATCACTGATCTCACCGGAACTCTGACTTGAATCCTGGGAATCCTGCGTACCCCCATTATTCTGACTGCCGGTAAGATCGGCGGATATAGTTTTATCTACCGCGGTAATAACGGAATAATAAATTGTTCCCGCAATCATGACAGCTGCAAACGAACCGCTGAACACTCTTTTTACGGCAGGAGTGTTGAAGTTGCTGTATATTTTTTTAAACGAAGACACCATATACTTTGCATGCACTGCAATATGGACAACTAACAAAATTCCGGTGATATATGCGGACCATTTGTGTATGAATACAATAGCGGAACTATAATTGCCGGCAGGGAAAATAACCGTGGAAATTAACAACCCTGTAACAGTTATCACAATAACTCCTGTTAGTAAAGATACATTTAAAAAATATATACGAAGTGTCCTTTTATTTGATTTACCGGTGAAAACCTTTTTGCCGGCAGCTTTTATCCACTCTTTATTTAAGATCAGATGCAGGCCGAACAGGAATAAAATTGACAATCCCATAATTTCATGGAAGACAAACCCTGTACTATATGCAAACAACAATAGAGTAAACAATACGGTCAATATAACATCCAAAATAATTTTTACAACACTTTTCGCTTTCATAAACCCATCTCCGTCCAATCAATTTCACTGGCATAAGTATATATCATATTTATGGCGGCAAAAAGATGAATTAATGATTTTTATGTGAAAATAAAAAACATATTATAAATATAATAAATATTGATTGACAAACAATACTATACATCATATAATATCAATAACAAAACAATATTGCACGAAATCGGAGGTGATAACATGCTGTTTCAAATAACGTCATCTATACTGGAAGCCTGTGTTTTAGCCGTAGTTGAGGAGGAAGAGACATACGGATATAAAATCACACAGGAAATAATGAAGGTTATAGATATATCCGAGTCCACGCTGTATCCGGTATTGAGAAGGCTTCAGAAGGACGGGATGCTGGCTGTCAGGGACGAACCATATATGGGCAGAAACAGAAGGTATTATAGATTAGAAGAAAAAGGAAAAAAGCAATGTGAGCTGTATAAACAGGAATGGACGCATTACAAGAAAACAATTGACAATATTTTGGAGGGGGGAAATATAGATGACTCGGAGTGAGTTTATGGGGCGTCTGGAAAGAGGAATAGCACGGATGCCGGAACAGGAAAAAATTGATGCACTTAGATATTATGATGAATATTTTGATGACGCATATCTGGAAAATGAGGAAAAAGTCATTTCACAGCTGGAGGATCCCGAGGTAATAGCAACAAGATTGATGGCGGAATACGCATATGTACAGACACAGTCAGATCCCGCGAATCAGAAACAAAGTTCCAATGTAAAACTTATATTAATGATATTGTTTGGAATATGCGCAGCTCCGATTGCATTCCCGTTGATAATATCCATAGTATCGGTAATATTTGCATTATTGGTAGTAGTGTTCAGTATGGCATTTGTATTTGTGATAACAGGTCTGGCTTTGCTCCTGGGAGGGATAGCGGTCTTCGGTATAAGTATAGTGGCTCTTTTCACAAGTTTTCAGTCAGGTATACTGGGATTGGGTACATCACTTATATTGATCGGAATAGGTTTGTTAATGGGTGTTTTATTCTATCTGCTGGTTTTTGGCCTGCTGCCGCTGATTGCAAAAGGCACAGGAAATCTATTTAAAGCAACAACAAGGAGGAAAAGAGTATGAAAGGTGCAAAATTAATTTCTGTAACAGTAATAGTTGCGGTTTGTATACTTGTACTGGGGATTATAATATCGGTAATCGGCTGGGCGCTGAACGCGGCATATTATAAGAATCATGAGTATAAAGATCTGGAATCTTTTGATGAGACCATAAACGAAAGCATTACCGAATTAAATATATCGTTGAATATCTGTGAATTTAAAGTGGTTAAAGGGAATGAATTCAAAATAGAAGCCAACAATTTCAGAAGCGGTTATCTGACCTACGAAATTAAGGACGGTAAGCTTATTATAGATGAAAAAGAAGAGAAAAGGGGTTGGCTGAACTTTAGGTATTCACTAAATAGTAATTATTATCCCAAGCTTACAATATATATCCCTGAAGACATGGTTTTTGAGAAAGCTGATATTGAATTAGGCATCGGAGTGGCAGAGATTAACGACTTAAATGCAGATAAATTTACTTTAAATTGCGGGGTGGGTGAGTTAAAAGGTGAAAATCTGACCGCTGAAAAATGCAGTATTGACTGCGGAGTAGGGGAAACTAAGCTGAAAGATGTAAATTTTAAAGGGTTATCGGTCAGCGGAGGAGTAGGTATTGTTTCGCTTGACGGAAAAATAACAGGTCTGATAGATGTTGAAAGCGGATTAGGTGAAATAGACCTTATGATCAATGGGCATAGGAATGACTATTATATAAACGCCAACGGCGGAATAGGTGAAATAACGGTAAACGGTTCAAGATATAATAAGGGAGAATATTCAAGAAGCGCAGAAAACACCATCAATGCGGATAACGGAGTAGGGAAAATATCTATTACATTTGAATGAGCATCAAGTATAAATATAAGAAATAAAGAGCAAAATAAAGCCAACCCGGATTTTGATCGGGAGGCTTTATTTTTGTTAAGGAGGAATCCATCTTGGATTTATTACGAATACTTATTTTATCGCTTGTATCAGCCGTAGTTCTGTTTTTACTCTCAAAGCTTATGGGAAACAAGGAAATATCCCAGCTGAATATGTTTGATTACGTAACGGGAATAACCATTGGATCCATTGCTGCTGAAATGGCTACCGGATTGGAGAAAAACGCGTTACACGCAGTTGTTGCCATGGCTGTATATGCTTTATTGGCCGTAGGGATATCATTTCTTACAAATAAGTCGCTTTTTGCAAGAAAAATTCTTACAGGCAGGCCGATTCTGATCATGGATGACGGGAAGATTTTCCGCAGCAACCTGGCAAAAGCCAGGATGGATGTAAGTGACTTTATGATGATGTGCCGGGTACAGGGGTGTTTTGATATCGGACAAATACAGACTGCTATCCTGGAATTCAATGGAAACCTCAGCATTTTATATAAATCCGGAAGCAGACCCGCGACACCTCAGGATCTTAATTTATCGCCGCAGCAGGAACATGTTCTGACAACAATAATAATGGACGGGAAAATACTGAAAGACAACCTGAAAATACTGAAACATAACGAAAAGTGGCTTGAGAAACAGCTTAAAGCCCAAGGATACAAAAGAACGGAAGATGTTTTTCTCGCCACCTGCGATGACAGCGGTAATGTAGCTATTTATCCCATGGAAAGGTCAAAAGTTGCAATCGACTGGTTTGAGTAAATGCCATAGTTCTAAAATCAAAATTCAAATTAATGAATGTAACAGCTATATAATCCGGACGTTGCTTTTTCGATTTTATTTCCATCCGGTAGATGAATCGTTACATTGGTTTTTTCAGAAAAATCAACATTAAGCGTAAATATATTATTATTGACTTTCCAGTAAATATTTATTTCCCCCATAACTGTCAAAGTTTTAAATTGGCAGTTTGTCAAATTCTCTGTGATCTTTGGCGATATAATAATATCTCCCGGATTTTCCGGATCGCAATTGAATCCTGCAAGATAACCAATAATCCAATCCAATATTGTTCCAAACATAAAGTGGTTATGTGAACGCTTGTCAAGCTCCCAAGCCTCATAAAAAGTAGTTGCGCCATTTTCAATCCAATAGCCCCATGACGGATATGTTTTCTGTGTTGCCACAGTCCAGGCAAGATCGTGTCTTCCATAATCAGAAAGCAGCGGTAAAATGTATTTTGCTCCGAGAATTCCCGTATTGATATGGCAGCCACGAAATATGATATCATCAATCAGGCAATTAAATCTTTCTTCACGCCATTTAATTGGTGTGATTTTGAAATAAAGTGTTAAAATATCAATAACCTGCCGGTATTCTTCGCACGGTGTTTTGTAACAGCCATTTTGTTCGTCAAAGTAAAGTCTGTTCAGGGTATCAATAAGTTTTTCTGTTTTTTGATTATAAAATATAAAATCCTAGCTTTGATTCATGAATCCTGCAATTTTCGTAAGTATTTTTAAGCTTTTAATGAGATAACATGCGGCAGTGATCTTTGATGCCTCAGGACCGCACGAGCCATTAACTCCGGGAGGATTCCAATCACCCAGCACGCTGTCGGGAAGCCCATCCTCATCAAGCTGGCTTAATTCATATTCTGCAACCTTTTTAAGCATATGATAATGATTTTCCAAAATAGTTTTATCATTATCAATTATAAATAATTGCCAAACAATCTCGAATACACAGTCAAACCATTCAGGTGAATAAGAATAACCCCAGTCGCTTGTTGGAACAATCAGAGGAATTGAGCCGTCCGGACGCATGCAATCATTCATATCATAAAGCCATTTATCAAAAAAGGTCTTTATATCAAGATTTATGATTGCTGTTTGCGCGATTAATCCCGCATCACCTATCCAGCCGTTTTTTTCATAAATCGGGGTATCAGTAGGTATAGTGTGCAGATTGTTTTGTATGGTTCTTATAACCGCATCATAAAACTTGTTAATCAATTCATTTGAACATGAAAATTCAACTTTGGGCTTCACATCACTGACTACCCACTTTGCCGTAATCTCAGCAGGTGTAATATCACCGATGTTTCCGATCAGTTCCACGAACTGAAATCCTTTATAGGAAAACCTGGGTTCGAAATCCATTAACCCGTTTTCTCCGAAAATATATTCATCGGTTTGCAGGCTGCCGTTAACAAATGATTGATCAGACTTAATTTGCCCGTTTTCTGTAATTGCCTCTCCATAACGGATCTTCAGCGTTTCTCCGGGTATACCCTTTGCGGTAATATGACACCATCCGCTGATATTATAAGGAAATGTTACGAGCTGTATTGTTTGGGTTTTACGGGACACGGTAACGGGATTAAAAGTTTTGATTATATTCACAGGCGGACCGTATGCCGGAAAAAGTTCACCTGACGGCGGGGTTGAAGTAACTGCATTTTTCCAATCCGAGCAATCAAATCCGGTTAGCTGCCACCCTGCAAGCTTTTCGGCAATTCTGCCGTCAACTGTTTCACCGGTGTACAGACAGGCTCTGGTTGTTGCTCCGGCCCGTGTTTTAAAGCTTTCATCACTGGTTATATATTCCACTCCTCTTGAAGTCTTGATATTAAGACAACATATTAAAGTAGGTTCTCCATGCCAAATGCTTTTTTCGTGATTCCAGCAATTTTGGGTGTTCATGGCAAAAAAACCCCTCCCTAGCTCGATTGACAAAACATTTTCACCAATTGCAAGCAAGTCTCCCACTTTATATTGCGAGTAGTAAACCCGTTTATCAAATCGCGTGAATGCCGGAGCCAATACCTCATCCGTAACCGGTTTTCCATTTATTTCAACATAATGATATCCCAACCCGCAAACCGTCAATTCGCAAGCCAGGATATCTTCTGAAATATGAAATGTTTTTCTGAAAATCGGAGCAAAATTTTCATTTACTTGTTTTATCGGACAAGATATCCAAACTGCATTTTGAAAAATGTTTTTCATTATAAGTTCCCTTTCTCTTTGATTTATTTTTATTTTATTTCAATAGATTTAGATTATATAAAGAGAAGCAGTATACAGCTATGGTAGATATTAATATTGTTTATGGTTGATTTTACTTTCATTGTTTTTTTTGCTATTATGTAATCAGGAGTGTTTTTATGAATGTTGAAATTTATAAAGGTATAAACTTTTTCACTGATGGCGAAGAAATATTTATTAACCGTGCGGAAGAAAGCGTTGAACAACACTTACATTCACATGATTATATCGAAATTGCATATGTAGCAGAAGGTGAAGGGATTCATATTATTGACGGAAACAAATTTAATGTATCAAAAGGTGATTTGTTTTTAATCGATTATGATATTTCCCACGAATTTCGTTCGCTGAGTGATGTAAACCAAAAATTGATTGTATACAACTGCATATTCAGGCCTAAATTTATAGATCAAAATCTAATCAATTCCTGTAATTTTTTCGATATTGCACAGGGTTTTTTATTTAACTCGTTATTAGATGAAGGAAACTTTGGAAATAATATGAAAATTTTAGGCAGCAACGATATCGAAATCGGTGAACTTTACATAAAAATGTATCGGGAGTACCAAAACAAAGCCTTTGGCTATATTGAAATATTACGCGCATACCTTATTGAACTTATTATAAAGGTA
The DNA here is from genome assembly GCA_023690525.1 of Holotrichia oblita. Taxonomy (NCBI): domain Eukaryota; kingdom Metazoa; phylum Arthropoda; class Insecta; order Coleoptera; family Scarabaeidae; genus Holotrichia; species Holotrichia oblita. The sequence goes on from JALQSN010000284.1 coordinate 10,153, forward strand.
TTCAGACTAAATAAAGAACGGACAGCCAATTATGTCAACGACAGAGACAAAAGATACTTCGATGATGTTATACGGTTTATGAGACAAAATTATAATGAAGACATCAGACTGGATGATCTTGCTGCAATTGCCTTTTTATCGCGCAATTATTTTTGCAGGAGATTTAAAGAATGTACCGGGGTTACTGTTCTTGAACATCTTCAAAATCTGCGAATTGAAGAAGCTTGCAAGCTGCTTCATACCACAACAAAACAAGTTAGTGAGATTGCAGAAGCGGTGGGTTACAGCGATATAAAATTTTTTAACAGACTATTTAAGAAAATTGTTAAAAAGTCGCCAAGTGACTACAGAAGATCTATCAATTCCAAATATGAATAAAATCAACCCTAAACAATATTAATATCTACCATAGCTGCAAAAATCTTCTTTTTATATAATTCAGTTATTCTATAAATTATTGAAAGGATATAAAGTTATGGCAAATTATCTCAATGAATTTGTAAATCCATCATCGAAGCATAGAGGAGCTCCTTTTTGGTCATGGAACTGCAAGCTTGAAAAAGACAAAATTGTAAAACAAATTGAATATTTCAACGAAATGGGAATGGGCGGCGTTACCATTCACTCCCGGACCGGGTTAGACACACCCTATTTAGGCGAAGAATTCATGGAAATCGTAAAAGCATGTATTGATAAATCAAAAGAGCTTGGCATGAAAACTTATCTTTATGATGAAGACAGATGGCCATCCGGTTCCTGCGGCGGTGAAGTAACGAAAGATGAACAATTCCGTGAACGCAGAATTGTATTCTCTCCATATAAAAAAGATGACAGTTTACTCGCAAGCTATGATATTACTTTAAAAGACGGGTATTTAACTCAATATAAACGTCTTAAAGAAGGAGAAACCGGGGTGAATATCTGGTACGCATATTTAGTGATAAGCGGGAGCAATCCCTGGTTTAATAATCAGGCATATGTTAATACATTGGATAAAAAAGCAATACAGAAATTTATTGAATTAACTCATGAAAAATACAAAGAAGCTGTCGGTGAGGATTTTGGATTGGATATTCCTTCTATTTTTACTGACGAGCCTCAATTTTCAATTAAAACTACCTTTGGCAAAGCTGATGAAGAAAGAGAAGTATCCATTCCCTACACGGACGATTTTGAAGAAAGTTACAGAGAAATCTATCATCAGAGTTTCCTGGATCATTTGCCTGAAGTGTTTTGGGAGCTTCCTGATAATCAAATTTCTTTGGTCAGATACAGGTATCACGATCATCTGACAGAACGGTTCGCGTCTGCCTTTTCCGACACAATCGGCGAATGGTGCGCAAACAACAATATAAAATTAACCGGTCACATGATGCTGGAAGATAACCTGTATTCGCAGACAATTGCATTGGGTGAAGCTATGCGCAGTTATAGAGGTTTTCAAATTCCCGGAATTGACGTTTTATGCGATGGACGGGAATACAGTGCTGCTAAACAAGCTCAAAGCGCTTCTCATCAAATGGGTGTCAACGAGGTTACAAGCGAATTATATGGAGTTACCAATTGGGATTATGATTTCAAAGGTCATAAGCTGCAAGGCGACTGGCAGGCCGCAATGGGGATAACTCACCGTGTTCCCCATTTATCTCTTGCCTCAATGGCCGGTGAAGCAAAACGGGATTATCCTGCGTCGATTTTTTATCAATCACCATGGTATAAAAAATATAATACAATTGAAACATATTTTGCAAGAGTCAATACGGCACTTAAATCGGGAGAACCCAATGTAAGAGTCGGTGTAATTCATCCGATAGAAAGCTATTGGCTTCACTTCAGACCTGAGGAGCAAACTCACGGGATCAGAGTTAAATTGCAAAAGCAATTTGAGCAAATAACCAATTGGCTTGCTTTCGGTCTGATTGATTTTGATTATATTTCTGAAGCATTGATGGAAAATTTAAACAACATTGAAAATAATGGATCAGGATTCCATGTGGGAAAAATGAGTTATGATGTTGTAATAGTTCCCGGATGTGAAACCTTGCGGCAGTCAACTTATGATAAATTAGAGAAATTTGCGCTGCAGGGCGGCAAAATATTATTTATGGGTGAATTCCCTAAATATATCGATGCCAAACCAATTCTGCATGATACATTTTTCAATGAAGTAAATTTAATTAATTTTGACAGTGAAATTCTGATGGAAGCTTTAAAAGATTATCGTTTTGTGGATATGAAAAACCGCAGCGGAGTTCGCAGTAATAATTATATATATCAGCTCCGTGATAACGGTGATAATAAAATTCTTTTCATAGCAAACGGAAAAAATGAATATAACATGGATATCCCGCATTCCGAAATCTTCACAATTACCCTTGCCGGACAATATAAAGTCGATGAATTAGATGCAATGACCGGTAAACGCTCAAATTTCCAATCAACTTATGAAAACGGAGTCACTAAAATTATATATGAATTGTTTGAACAAGACAGTCTGTTATTTTATTTGACAGAAGGAATATCTGAGAAAAAAGAAGAGGCAAAACATATCAGAAGTTCATTTGTAAGATCATTAAATGATGTAAAAGCCTATAAAACAAGTGAGAAAAATGTTTTAATGCTGGATCAGGCAGAATATTCATTAAACGGCGAAGCTTTTGAAGGCAGTGAAGAAGTGCTTCGCATTGATAACATCCTTCGACAAAAATTGGGTTATCCCTTAAAAATGGATGTAATAGCACAACTGTGGGCAGAGAATTTTTCGGAAAGTGATGAGCATATTCTCACTTTACGTTATCGGTTTTTATCTGATATTGATTTATTTGGTTGCTTGCTTGCGCTGGAAAATCCGGAAATATGTGAAATAAAATTAAATTCTGAAAATGTTTTGGTTGAAGCTTCTGGATATTTCGTTGATGAAAGCATAAAAACCATCAGGCTGCCGCAAATAAAGAAAGGACAAAACGAATTGCTTGTGACACTTCCATATTCAAGGCGGTCAAATCTGGAATGGTCATACATTCTTGGAGATTTTGGTGTTTGGGTTTATGGGAATAAAGCAAAAATCACTGAAAAGCCTGATAAGATCGGCTGCAGTGACATAACGGCGCAGGGCTTTCCGTTTTATTCAGGAAACTTCACCTTTGTTTTTGAAGAAACATTTGAAAGCGGTGAATATGAACTGGAAGTATCAAAATTTCGCGCGCCATTGTTAAGCGTTCGGGTTGACGGAAAAGAGACAGGTGATATTATGTTTTCACCTTATAAAATCCCACTGGGAAAACTGGAAGGCAAACACAATATCGAAATAACTGCATATGGAAACCGTGTGAATGCATTTGGAGCGATCCATAATTGCGACGAATCCACAACATGGTTCGGTCCGAATATATGGAGAACCGGCGGAACGAGTTTCAGTTATGAATATCAATTGAAGAGAGCAGGCATTCTTTCTGCTCCCAATATTTATATGATTTAGCAAAAATATACAAAAAGTCCGTGGGAATATTTAGTTTCTGCGGACTTTTCCATGCTTTGATGAGAGTTTCTGAAATCCACGGTTCAGAGCAATCCAGATGTTACTTTTTTTGCCCTCCTATATGCCTCTGCAAAAAATTCATCATAATTCAAATTTGCATATCGATCATGGGTATCTCTTCCGGGTTTGCCCTGACAAGTAAGTTCAAAAGTCAAAACACCTTGATAATTATGTTTTAATATACGATTCATTATATTTTGCCAATCCGCTATACCATCAAAAGGCATCAAAAGTGCATCATCTAAAAATGTAATATTCTCCCCTGTAATACCCATATTGTCATTAAGATGTGTTCCAAGCAGCCTGTCACCATATAAAGCAAGCATGTCTTTTGAATGGTTATAGCACATTTCATGACCTGAATCCCAGTTGAACCCCACATTGGGATAATCATTGAGTCCTTTCATAATAGCTGCCAGATATTCTTCGCCCTCTGTGTTTTCAAAACCCAGCTTTACATTATTTTCAAGTGCGTAATCAGCCACTTTGCGATAACGAAAAATACCAATTTCATTTGGTGAATGTTTGTCAAATCCGATAATACAATGAAGTACCATAAGCGGAATACTATTATCTGCACATGCTTTTATACATTCACAGAGCTCATTCATATGATTATCTCCTGCATTTCCCTCCTCCCACATTGTATGAGAATCGCCAAATGGTGCATGGATTGATTGAAAAATCATATTTTCCTCTTTAGCTGTTTTGACCCACATTCCAACATCATCACCTCTTTCCCATGATGTGAAAAATGCTGAAAAGCCTGCTCTTTTTGCAGATTTTATTCCTTCACATACTGAGATGTTATATTCACAAGGAACATTTATACCAAGTAAATAATCCATGATTTTCTCCATTCCTCCGCTTTCGGGGCGGCACAAATATTTTATGAAAGCGATTGTTCGCTCCCAAGTTATGATATAATTACAATTAAACAGCAGTAACTGTTCACCTTCTTAGCAAGCTATCCAGATATAATGCCTCTTATCATCTACCTCTTCAATTTTACCTTTATTAGCTAATGCAACTTTTATTGATGCTATATTATGATTTTGAACGGTAATCAGAAGTTTTTCTATATTTAATTCTTTTGCCTTTTCGACAAGTAAATTCATTAATAATTTACCATATCCTTTGTTTCTGCATTGTTCAATTATAGCATATCCGCCATGCCCGCCTTCTTCTCTCAGTTTATCTGTAAGAAAATGACGAAGCTTTCCCATACCAACCGGCTTTCCGTCAATATAAAGCCAGTATATGGTCTGAGGTACCATCCACTCTTCAAGCCCTATACCATTTGATATATTTTCACTTTTCTTCAGCCAATTGATATATTCATCATATGGTTTTCCATTACATTTATTAATAAATCCATTTTCATCTTTAGGTATTATTTGAAGCATTTCATATACATCCATTCCATCATTTTCTGATAATTTTCGTAATTCAATCACTTTATCAATCACCTCATATTTATACTAAAGGCTGATGTACTAAGCACACCAGCCTTAAATCAATTCTTACCTTACAATTTCGCTTCCGGGTCTAACAAACATCTGTTGAGCTGATTTGCGTAATATATCCGCTTTTATTTCATCAGGATAATCTGCAATTGCTTCTGCCAGGTATTTAATCTTAACAATATCATCAGTCATCTTGGGCGGCTTTTTGTCATCATAGATCTTTTCAAGAAATCCTATTGTTCTCTGCAATGTTTCGGTCATAAGTTTTGATGTATAGTTAATTGCAGCTATTATATTTTCTACTATTTCTTCAGAATCTTGATCTGAAACTTCTGCTAAAAGTTTCTGGTTTTTGTCACTTAAATCAATCATATATTTAGTAATCTTATCAATTTGTGTAAGTACCTCTGCTTCTATACTCTTTCCAAAATCTTTTGATGCTTTTACAACTTCATTTTCAATTGCACTTATCTCTGATATTTCAGCAATCTGCTGTTCTTTAATGTTATTTATATCCATTGTTGTATCCTCCATAATATTTTCTGTCGGACACGCTGATAATGATATAGTAGTTTCGTCAATATAACGTGCCCGCCCGTTCTTTATTAAACCTTTGGCACGTTTCGGATAAGTTGACCCTAATAACGCGCCGTTCTCATCCATAACAATAATGTTTTTTACTATGGGTATCCTCCCCTTTGCTATTTTATAAACATATTACGTGCAAATGCGTTTTTTGTTATGGGTTTCACCCCTCATCTTATTATATTAAGATTTTTGCATATAATAATTTTAATCCTGATAAAGGTGATTGTCAAGGATTAAGGCCGTGGGTGCATATTTTAATCGTGAAAGATTTTAAACAGCATTTTGAAAAATATCATCTACCAATATAATGATTGTTATCCGTCCTTCTTACAGCCCATTAATTCATATTTCAAGCCAATATAATGGTTGATATTCGTTTTTCTTACAGTCCATTTAATTATTCTTCAATCATTATGGCTGAAAGAAAATTTGTTTTAACAAATATAGTACGTATATATAAAAAATTAATGTGTTCCCTGGTTTTCTTGCAGCCATAAATATCACATTTCGTTTCGGATGGATGAAAGAATCTTTTAAACATCGAATATATTACGTATATATATCAATATAATGGTTAATACCCGTTTTTCTTGCAGCCCATTGATTCATATTTCAAACGATATGGCTGAAAGAATCATTTAAGCATTGAATATAATACGCATATATGCCAATATAATGGTTGATATTCGTTTTTCTTGCAGTCCATTGAATCATTCTCCAATCGTTATGGCTGCAAGAAAATTCGTTTTAATAAATATAGTACGTATATATAAACAATTAACGTGTTCCCTGGTTTTCTTGCAGTCATAAATATCACTTTTTGTTACAGATGGCTGAATGAATCTTTTAAGCATATATTATGTATATACGATAATATTACGGAAGTTTATGCTTTTATATTATATAATAATAAAACTTTTCCACGATTAAAACGATTAAAATATGCACCCAAGGCCGCAAACAATTTGACATTAAGGTGCTGTAATTGTATACTATCTGTTGGGACTTTTTAAAAAGCACCGGTAATTGCAGGGGTATTGTGAACTCTGTATGAAGGTGCGGATTTAAATAAATATATTATAATATAAAGGAGGTTGCCGAGATGGGCAAAACAGTTGAAATAAGATGGCACGGCCGCGGCGGACAAGGTGCTAAGACAGCTTCATTACTGCTTGCGGACGCAGCGTTTAACTTTGGAAAGTATGTACAGGGCTTCCCTGAGTACGGACCTGAAAGAATGGGGGCTCCGATTACGGCATATAACAGGATCAGTGATGAAAGGCTTACTATTCACAGTAATATTTATGAACCTGATTATGTGGTTGTTGTTGACGAAACATTGATTACATCTGTAAATGTAACGGCAGGATTAAAAGAAGAGGGCGCAATCATTATCAATACGACCAAGAGTCCGGAAGAAGTAAAACCTTTGCTGAAGGGCTATAAAGGAAAGGTTTGCACAATAGACGCAAGAACCATTTCCAATGAAGCTTTAGGAAAGTATTTCCCTAATACTCCTATGCTGGGTGCCGTGGTTAAAGTCAGTGAAGTTGTTGATCCGGATGATTTCAGAAAAGACATGGTTGAGTCATTTAAACATAAATTTGCCAAGAAACCAGAAGTGGTAGACGGAAATATAAAAGCTCTTGAAAGATCAATGCAGGAGGTAAAAGGACTATGAGCAAAGAATTAAAAGATATTGCTGTTGACGTTAAATGGCAGGATATTACCCCCGGCGGTCTGATTCCCTGGGCAGGGAACGCGGAACTGTTCAAAACAGGTGACTGGAGAACAATGAAACCTATATGGCTGACAGATAAATGCAAACAATGTCTGCTGTGTGTTCCGGTTTGTCCTGATACTTCTATTCCGGTAGAAAATACAAAGAGAACAGAATTTGACTATGATCATTGCAAAGGCTGCGGTGTTTGCGTAAAGGTGTGTCCTTTCGGAGCGATGGATTTTATTCCGGAGGATAAATAATAATAGTAAAGAAAGGAAGTAATATATAATGGCTATAAGAGAAAGAATGAGTGGCAATGAAGCGGTAGCTGTTGCCATGAGACAAATAAATCCTGACGTTGTAGCAGCTTTCCCTATTACACCGTCAACTGAAGTACCGCAGTATTTTTCAACCTTCGTGGCAAACGGAAAGGTAGATACGGAATTCGTCGCAGTTGAATCGGAACACAGCGCAATGAGTGCGTGCGTAGGAGCTCAGGCGGCAGGCGGAAGAGCTATGACAGCAACAAGCGCCAATGGACTTGCCCTGATGTGGGAAGTCCTTTATATTGCGGCATGCTCAAGGCTTCCGGTAGTTATGGCTTGTGTAAACAGAACACTTTCTGGACCCTGAATATCCAGAACGACCACAGTGACTCAATGGGCGCAAGAGATTCCGGATGGATCCAGTTATACAGTGAGAATAACCAGGAAGCTTATGACAATATGCTGATGGCTAACCTGATAGGCGAGCATCCCGACGTAATGCTTCCTGTTATGGTGTGTCAGGACGGTTTCATTACTTCACATAAAATTGAAAATATTGAATTACTGGAAGATGATAAAGTAAAAGCATTTGTAGGGGAATATAATCCTGAAGAATATCTGCTTAACAGAGACAACCCCTGCGCGGTAGGGACCATTGATCACTTTACCCATTGCTATGAACATAAGAGACAGCAGGCGGAAGCTATGGTTAAATCAAAGAAGGTTATTCTTGATGTTTCTGAGAAATTCGCTGAATTGACAGGCAGAAAATATGGATTATTTGAAGAATATAATACTGACGGAGCAGAAGTCTGCGTTGTTCTTCTGAATTCAACGGCAGGTACAGCAAAATATGTTGCGGACAGGTACAAGGCGGAAGGAAAGAAAGTAGCGGTTATCAAACCAAGAGTATTCAGACCGTTCCCTGTTGATGAAATTGCGGAAGCGTTAAAACAGTATAAGGTCATCGCTATAATGGATAAGTGCGAAGGCTTTAATGCCGCTGGAGGATCTCTTTACTGAAGTAACCAGCGCAATGATGGTTAAAGGAGTTAGAGAGCCGCAGGTTATCAACTATATTTACGGACTTGGCGGAAGAGATGTAAAGGCGGACGATATATCAATCGTATTTGATGAGATTCTTGAAATTGCTGAAACCGGAGTAGTAAAGAGTCCTTATAATTATATTGGTGTAAGAGAATAAGGAGGTGCAGACAAATGGCATATAATTTTAAAGAAGTAATGAGCAAGCCTGACAGATTTACAGGCGGACACAGAATGTGTGCAGGATGCGGCGCACCTGTTGTTGTAAGACAAATTCTTAAAGCGCTGAAGCAAGAGGATCATGCGGTTATCGGCGCGGCTACCGGATGTTTGGAAGTTTCATCTTTCTTATATCCGTATACATCATGGAAAGATTCATTCATTCATAACGCATTTGAAAACTCTGCGGCAACTATAGCGGGATCTGAAGCTGCTTATGTTGCTATGAAGAGAAAAGGTAAATTGAATAATGGCGATTCTAGGTTTATCGCTTTCGGCGGTGACGGCGGAACATATGATATCGGTTTGCAGTCGTTGTCCGGAGCTATGGAAAGAGGACATGATATGGTTTATGTATGCTATGATAACGGAGCTTACATGAACACAGGTATTCAGAGATCTTCTGCTACTCCTAAATACGCGGATACTACAACTTCACCTGCGGGATCTGTTATTCCCGGTAAAATGCAGTCGAGGAAAGATTTAAGCGAAGTTCTGGTTAACCACCATATACCGTATGTCGGACAGACCTTGGCTATGGGCAATATGAAGGATTTATATGATAAAGCTGAGAAAGCTCTATATACTCCGGGAGGAGCGTTCCTTAATGTTCTTGCGCCATGTCCGAGAGGATGGATATACCCTACGGAGAATCTTATGGAAGTCAATAAACTGGCTGCCGATACATGCTACTGGCCGCTGTATGAAGTTGTTGACGGTGTTTATAATATCACTTATAAACCGAAAGAGAAGAAACCTGTCGCTGATTTCTTAAAAGTACAGGGAAGATTTAAGCATTTATTCAAACCAGGTAATGAAAAACTACTTGAAGATATCCAGGCCGAAGTTGACGCAAGATGGGAAAGGTTACTTCTATTAGAAGAAGCTACCCAAAAATAATATAAAATTTATATATCAGCCTTCTCTAATATGAGGGGGCTGATTGAGTTGTTTGCCCAATATGAAAAGGCTGATTGAATTGTTTGTCAAATATTGAAAGGAGAATGATTTATGCTGGCAGAAGAAGGAAGAAGTAAGTCAATACCGGTAGGATCGCTGGGAATAATTGCTATGAACGGATGCCAAGAAATAGGTGATAAGATAAATCACTATCTGGTAAAAGGGAGAGAAAATTTCGACAATGACTTAAAGGACGAGCTTCCATTTTTCGGGTATATAAGAGACAGCTATCTTTTAAACACATCATGTCCGAGATTCGGAACAGGTGAAGCAAAGGGTGTAATAAATGAATCTGTCAGGGGTCATGATGTTTTTATAATCAGTGATGTATTTAATTACGGATGTAAATATAAAATGTACGGGATGGAAGTTCCGATGAGTCCTGATGATCATTATCAGGATCTGAAAAGAATAATAGGTGCTATTGAAGGTAAAGCAAGACGTATAACAATTATTATGCCTATGCTTTATGAAGGCCGTCAGCACAGACGCACCTACAGGGAATCCCTGGACTGCGCTTCCGCGCTGCAGGAAATGATCAATATAGGCGTTGACAATATTTTAACTTTTGACGCACACGATCCCCGGGTTCATAATGCTATTCCTTTCGGCGGTTTTGAAAATGTAATGCCTACATATCAAATGATAAAGGCTTTGGTGAAAAATGTACCTGATGTAGAATTCAGCGCAGATAAAATGATGATCATCTCTCCTGATGAAGGAGGTATGGACCGCAGTATTTATTACAGCTCCGTTCTGGGGTTGAATCTTGGTATGTATTATAAAAGAAGAGACTATTCAATAATAGTGAACGGAAAGAATCCCATAGTGGCTCATGAATTCCTGGGCGAATCTGTAGAAGGAAAAGACCTGATTATTGTAGATGATATGATAGCTTCCGGTGAATCCGTCCTTGATATAGCAACGGATTTGAAAGCAAGGAAAGCAAACAGAATTTTTGTTGCATGCACATTCGGTTTATTTACCCAGGTAGGAGAAGTTTGATGAAGCTTATGAAAGAGGATTGATAACAAAGGTATTCACAACGAACCTGAACTATAGGACGGAGGAACTCAAATCCAGAGAATGGTATTGCGAAGTTGATATGTCGAAATATATAGCTTACATAGTTGATACGCTTAACCACGACCAATCCATAAGCAATTTGCTCGATCCGTCATGGAGAATAAAGAAGCTGCTCAGCAATAAAGGATATAAATAATTACACCGGCTGAATTGTTCTTGTAATAAATGATCTGTATCCCTTGGCGGTGATACTTGCAGCAGCAGCTTTTGCTGTGGGTTCATCGTTAAATAAAGCAAATACAGTCGGTCCGGAACCGGACATCAGGGCGCCTTTGGCGCCTTTTTTTATTAAGAATTTTTTAATATCTGCAATTTCAGGCATTATCGTAAATGACGGTACTTCAAGGGAGTTTACGGTGTTTTTCATAAAAGCATCCGTATCACCGGTCTCCAAAGCCTTTAAAAGTAATTCTATATTTGCATGAGGAAGTGAATGAATGTCTTTGATAGATGAAAAAACTTCCGCAGTGGATAATGGTTTACGGGGATTTACCAGCAATATGACAGATTCGGGAAAAGATGTGAGGGGTGTAAGTATTTCACCTATTCCTTCAGAAAGCATAGTTCCGCCATATATGCAATATGGAACATCGGCACCGATTTTTACCCCGAGAGAACACATTTTTTCATATGACATGGACAGCTTGAACATTTCATTCATTGCTTTTATGACAGCCGCGGCATTTCCGCTTCCGCCTGCCAGTCCGCCGGCTACGGGTACTCGTTTAATTATATTTATATTTAATCCGAAACCGGAAGTCTCGGAAGGGAATTTTTCATAAATCAGTTTTGCTGCTTTATAAGCGATGTTCTTTTCGTTGGAGGGAACAAACCTGTTGGTACAATACAGCTTTATTACTCCCGGTTTCATTGTTTTGATTATCCGCACATCATCGTGCAGAGAAACTGTCTGCATTATCATACACAGTTTGTGGTAGCCGTTTGATTCTTTCCCTATGACATCAAGCGATAAGTTTATTTTTGCATAAGAACGTATGTTGATCGAACCTTTGTAATTTGTATTTCCCATCTGTAATATCTCCGATTTTCTGTTTGTTATATATTTTACCATAATTTAAAAAAAATTACAGACTTTATAATTTTAACTTTAATATTCAATTGAATTCATTTCCAAGAATTTTTTAGCGGACTAATTATATGATTCACGAACTTTTGCACTCGGACATATTTTTTGAAGCCGACAACCGCAACTGCTAAATCGGCAACTACACTGTAGTATAAGCTAAAAAAACAAACCATGGAATTTCATGGTTTGTTTTTACCAAGGTATGGTGATTTCTCTTTTAAACGTTTATCAATTATTCTCCTAGATATTTCATCTGCTTTTATATCAAATTCGCTCATGTTTTCATGAATCATATTAATAATATCTGTGTTAGAATTCGGCAAATTTTGTTCATTCGAATCAGATAAAAGCGTTTCTTCATTACTATCCTTAAAATTCATAATGAACCCTCCATACATTAGTATATGTTTCAAAGTACTTTGTTATGCAAGATTCATTTTATCACCAGAACATGCAACCAGTTCAATAGCTGTAACTAAAGAATCGTATGTAACATTTCGGTGTTGTAATAAATACATTAAATCCCTTATAGTTTCACTGTTTAATGTTAGTCGCGGAAGATTTACGTGTTCTCGATAATTATGTATTGCGCCAATGATTAAATACATGCAATAAATCTCATTTGTAAAATTATTAAACTCATCTCTTTTCGGATTGGTTTGAGTAATCGGCTTGTATTTATTTATCCAATAGCACAAAATTGCAGTTTGTTTGAGTTCGCTAAAAGTTATATTGTGGTACATCTTGTAATGTAATTTGCGTTGGTCGGTACGTATAAGTGCACGAGACAACATAGGGATGTTGATAAAAAAATTATTCATATCCATATTAATTACAGTCAAACATCGTTCAAGTAAAGTTTCATAATTTATGATTTCATCTAAAAGCATGGAATCATCTGGATTTTTATAACAATAGTAATTTAGTCCGTTATGTTCGACATATGGGTATTCATCCATTATTTTTACCCTCCGCAATTAAACAAGAAATTTCATCCTTGGTAATCATCTCAGTACCTTCAATTAGAAACTGTGTAAAGCTCTGTTTTATATCCCGGACGCTCTTATTAACATTCTTCTCGTTTTTCATGTCAGATATAGTTTTATTTATTAACGAAAGTTTTTCATCATTGGTTTTCATTGTTTACCTCCAAAAAATTCAATATAATTCAAGTATTCTATATCAGGATTTAATATTTGTCAAGAAATTATTGTAATTCAAGAATGATTTAAGCCATTTGCAAAACTAAATACAACGTTACCCTTGCGTTTACAACTTCAACGATGAGGTAATGTTATCCAAATATTCAAAAATGGAAACTTTTAATAATTTCTGCAGATTCTGAGCCTAAATCTATTGCGGAAGTTATATTGAATTATTTATATCCGATAAAATCCAATAAAAACCCGCCGGATTTAAACCCGACAGATTTTTTGACAAAGTTGATTTTTCGTTTGTAAACGAAATGCTAAAAGGAGACCGGCAAACCATTATTTGTCAGTCCCCCTTATGTACATCAATGCCCGTAACCTGCTATTTCGGTATTACCAGCTTCATACCCGGAGCCAGCACACTTTTTTCATCCAGATCATTAAATGCGCGTATGATATCACAGGTAGTAAAATATTTCTTTGCCACTGCCCACAAAGAATCGTTCGGTCTTACATAGTAGATGACAACACTTGGACGGGCTGATAAATTGTCTGCAGGCAATTCAACCTCAGCAGCTTTGCTTATAACATAGATGTCGTTTGTTGAGGTAATATTAGCTGACGCACATATAACGATACGCAGCTCGATTTCTTCATTTGATACAAGGCTGAAATTGATATGTTCAACATCTGCTCTTATTGACAGGCAGGCATTTTCCGGTACATCCTTTTTATCAAAAACATATTTATATGGAATTTCCGTGGTAAAGGTCGCAACAGGACAGTCATCGTTGGATAGATAAAGGAATGTACATTTTACATAGCTTTCCAACACGATCCTTCCGCTTTCCACACGGCTTTCCGGGACCCCGCATTTGCATGATACATTGATAATTTCGGAAATATCCGGAGAATAGTCGTTTTTTCTGGCCATTTCCTTCAGCACAAATTGATTCTGAACATCACCTATAAATGAAGTGGTCTGCATAACTTCCCGGCTTATACGAAGGTCGCTGTTGAGACAATATGCATCATCAAGAATTCCGATAGTCTGGTTTTCATAAAAAGATGCCGTAACTGAAATTTCAGCATCCACAGCAAGACAGCGCATTTCTCCGTCTGAATCTTCGGCAAGAGCAATTCTGAAGAAATCAAGATTGACGGATGTTTCAAGATTTGCATTGTCTGAGACAAAAATTTCTGAATTTGATGAAAACGGAACTGTGTTTTCTATATATTGAATTGATTTTGTTTCATCGGCAGCTATGTATACGGTGGTTATTGAAAGTTCGCCTTTTACAACAAGATTCCCGTCGATTATTTTTGCGGACTTCCCTAATAACGCTGTATCATTGCGTAAAATTTCAGATATTGTTGATTTGACGCCCGGTATCGAAATAACTTCCGATATGGAGCATTTTTCACGAATAGTATCGACACAGTTGCTTATGGAATATTCCTGTTTCCTTGACTGGATGGAGTCATTTCCCGTAATATCCGATGCAAGTCCGATTTCTTTTATACATGTGGCATTGATAAGGAATTTGACAATTGATTTTGTATTGACCTTCCTGTCGTTGAGCAGTGAAAAATCAATGTGCTCAATGTCACACGAAACAGAAACATTGGCTTCCGGATCAAGCGAGTCCGCATTAATCGCGCTTGAAAACTTTGCGGAGTAGTTGATAGGTGTTACAGGGTAATCACCGGCTTTGCTTCTGTAGAGTATTTTATAGTTAATTGTAAAATTAACATTGAGTTTGTCTCTGAAATTCTCAACAGAATCAATGACAGCTTCCGCGTCGACAATTAAAATTTCACTGATATCCGGTTTTATGTCCGGAACGATGATATCGCTCTCAAATACTGCCTGACTTTCTGTTCCCAGCAATGTTTTGTTAAGTTTAATATACTCTTTCACTAAATCTACTGACATATGAATGAACCTCCTAATAAATTATCCGTGGGCAACGGTTTTGTAAAATATATGCGGCGCGGATCTTTGTTAGAACATATACTATAAAATGAGTTGTTATAATAATAGGGAGGGATTATTCAGTATTATGTGACCAAACAGCGGGTTTGGTTGTTATATATATTGAGAAATAAAAGATATGCTTGATTTATCAGCGTATTCAAGTATAATGGATTAAATGACTTTTTGGGCACATGTTGGTTACAAAAATTTTACTTGAGTGATTATATATTATTAATATATAATGTATACATTAAGCATAGCTAAATTTACCGTGAAAGGAATGATATAAAATGCCAGGTATGTATGATAGGGAAAGGACAGAAAGAAAAAAGATTATCACTATTTTTGCTGTAATTTATGTAATAGCAATCCTTGTGGTAGTAATATTAATAACTATGGCGCTGTCATATGATAAAGTATATTCGGGTGTTCTTCTGAACGGGGAAAGTATTGCCGGAATGTCAAAAAATGAAGTTGCGGAAATGATCGATACACAATATAATAACGCGCTTAGTAACTCAATAATATATTTCAGAGAAAACGGAGAGATAAAAGGAAGTATTTCCCTGAAAGATCTGTCTTTAACATTTAATACGGAAGCCATAGTGGAAGAAGTGTATAAACCGGGGCACGAAGGTTCTGTATTAGGCAGGCTTTCAGATATATTGAGAATATCAAATAAGAAGCACGATATTCAGTTATTTGATCCGGAAAGCGGAACATCGCTGGCACAATATGATGAAAATACTCTGAACGCTAAAATTGTTGAACTGGCAGGAACCGTTTCAGGTGATATCAAACAGCATAATATAAAATTGGATCAGGAAAAAAGCGTTCTTAAGATCGTTGCCGGAACATCAGGTCTTTCAGTAGACAAGGAAAAGCTGAAGGAAAGGATTCTGGAGTCAGCAGGCAAAATCGGATCGACTAATATTGAACTTGAAGAAGTCTCAACGCTTCAGAAGCCGGACGAATTTAATGTAAATGAAGTTTTTGCTACATATAATAAAGCTGCTGCAGATGCAAAATATGTAAGAACCGGTGATAACATAGAAAAAGTTGCGGAGGCAGACGGCTTATCACTGGATATTACGGATCTCGTTGCTGTAAAAAATACAATAGAAAATTCACCTAATGAAGTATATGAGGTTCCGGTTACCGTGATGAAAGCTGAAACAAAACTAAGCGATCTGCCGGATGTTTCGTATAAGGATGTTATCAGCTCATTCAGCACAGGTTTTTCCGGTTCTTCTTCTGACAGAAAGACAAACATTACTATTGGTACTGAGGCTATAAACGAAACGATTCTAATGCCGGGTGAGGAGTTTTCGTTTAACGATGAGAAACGTGTCGGAGATACTACTGAAGTAAAGGGATATAAAAAAGGAGGCAGCTATCAGGACGGCGGAATTGTGCAAACCTTCGGCGGGGGTATCTGTCAGGTATCAACAACATTATATAATGCGGTTATACAAGCAGGGTTAGAAATAAAAAAACGCTCATGCCACAGTATGACAGTTGGTTATATTAAAAATGGAATGGATGCCGCCGTTGCATATGGTGTAAAAGATCTTGTGTTCAAGAACTCCCTGAAGGTTCCCGTAAAAATAGTGGGGGAGGTATCAGGTAATAACGTAACTTTCAAAATATGCGGAGTTAATCTGAATAGAAATACCAAATATACTTTTTCAGCGGATAAAATTAGCCAAAGGACTGATAATGGAAAAACATATCATACATATCAGTCTTACAGAACAGTAGAGGTCGACGGCAAAATTACAGAAAAAGCTCTGCCATTTGCAAAAAGTGAATATTTAATAAAATAAACAGCTTATAAAAAGGCACCGGATTATAGCGGTGTCTTTTTATTTTTCACGCAAATTCCTTTTTTCGGTTGACAGGCGGCGATATAATCCGTAAAATATAATTGTCTAAAAGTTGTGAAATCATAATTGTATAATTTTGATTATAAAGAAAGGATGTGTATTGATGAAGAAAAATTATTTGGCCTCCGCCCTTGCAGTAAGCTTATCAGTAGTATTTATGTTTTCTGCTTGTAACAGAGGAGAAGGGCACGTGAACAAAGAGAATAAGCACATAGGATACGAGGTAGGAAAACAATTGGAAGAAGGCTATTCGTGGCCGGATGGACAGATGCTCCCAACTATGGCGAAAGCTGCGGATGTATTGGATTCTGTAAATATATCCAACCTGACGGATCATGAAAAGGTTGCCTATTCATATCTTCAAGGACTTGTAAATAAGAAGAAACCGAGAATTTTTCTCAATCCAAGCTCCCCCGGAGAAGGCAGCGCTAAAGTATGGCCGGAGAATCTTGGCATTGAAATCAATTTATATCCAAAAGAAGATAAGTACGAGCTGCTTAAGAAATACAAAGATGAAATAAGCGGCATTATATTATACAACAGAAAAGAGCAGGGGAATGATTATATAAATCTTGCATGTTCGGTTGGAAGTATAAAGAATGCCATACCTGTCGATGTCAACATGCAGGAGAAATTAATCGAAGCAGGAATAGACTTGCCGGTGGTTGAAGATCTGACTTCTTTGACGCTTAAGGGAAGAATAGAAATTTATACTTATTTATATGAGAATTATTGGGGAAGCCAGAAAAGATTATTATTCAGCCTTGATTCTGTCAGTCATAAATATTTTGTAAGAGATATGGCTGCGGCTACGGGAGCTGCCATTGTATGGCTGGATAATGAGAAAGAAGAAGAAAAAGCGGTATTTTGCAAATTCCTTGCCGATATGGAACCGGGTAAGAGTATGGTAACCGGATGGTATACGGAAGAGCGTTCCGGAATAGGTGCCGCTGCGGAGTACGGACTGTCAACAGTTCCTTCGGATTATTTTGAGAACAGTACTGTTTATGCAGCTGCGGATCATACAATTATAAGACAGGAAGTTCCTGATAAACCGGAGCTGGAAAATAAAATTTACATTACGATATTCTTAAGTGACGGAGACAATGTACAATACTGTCAGCATGCAATGTATTCCAGATGGCAGGATAAGAAAAGGGGTGAAATTCCTCTTAACTGGACGATAAGCCCCGCGCTTGTTGACTTTGCCCCGGGTATGTTGAATTATTACTATGCGAACGCGACCGAAAACGATTATTTTGCAAGCGGGCCGTCAGGACTCGGATATTCACTGCTGATTGATGAACTTAACGGTGAAATCCTTAACCTTAAGGATCCTGAATTAATGGCTAAATATGCCCAGTTGACACAAACCTATCTGGAAAGATCAGGATTGAGGGTAATAACCGCATGGGATCTGGTAAATGACGTACATAGAGAAGGATATGAAAAATATTCAAGATATTTGTACGGAGTAACATATCAGAACTGAGCCGGAACAGACAGGCAGGTGTATTTTACAAACGACAGGCTTACATTTACTCCCAACACCCCTTGCTATGCGGAAGAATCCAAAACTATAGTTGATCAATTTTCGAAGAAGATTGATCAATGGGACGGTAATTCCCCTCTTTTCCTGAATGCCCAGGGAAATGTATGGAAAATGACAGTTGCCGCCATGAACTCAATTGTAAAAACTCTTGAAACAAAGTTTGATAAAGCGTCCGGTAAAGTCCAGCTGCTGAGAGGAGATCACTATTTCGCGCTCCTGAATGAAGCGAACGCAAAACCATTTGACCTGTCAATATCAAGTAAAGTAACAGCAACAGCAAGCAGCAACAGTGATGATGCCAAACTGACAATAGACGGTAACCCAACAGGCCAAAGTTACTGGAAAGCCGGCGAAGAAGGCGAACAGTGGATCAAATATGATCTGGGTGGTGAATACATTATCAATAGGTATGTTATCAGGCACGCCGGCGATAACGGACAGGATAAATCACTGAATACCAGGGATTATGTTGTTGAGATCAGCACGGATGGTAATAATTGGACAGTGGTTGATGATTACAGAGGCAATGAAGCAAATGTTACAGACATTGATATCGATTCTGTAAAAGCAAGCTATTTACGGATAACAATTAAGGACGCCGGTTCCGATAAGGTTGCAAGGATAGCTGACGTTGAAATTTACGGAGCTGTTGGAAAATAATATCTGAATATAAAATAATGCGGCAGGAAATCATTTGAAGGTTTCCTGCTGCTCAGTTTGTCTTCTCTAAAAAATATTTTTCACCATAATACATTTACATTGAGAAAAATATGTTGTATAATAACAAATGCTTCGGGGTGTGGCGCAGCTGGTAGCGCACTTGACTGGGGGTCAAGGGGCCGCAAGTTCAAGTCTTGTCACTCCGAGTATTAGAGAAACCGAAAAATTTAAGAATTTACGCCGCAATAATTTAAGGTTAATAAGATAAAATTTTTAGAAATATTATTCCGAGAGAGGGTTGCATATGGAACGCCGAAAAGTTCTTATTGTTGATGATGATAAAGAAATCGTTGACTTGATTGAATTGTATCTTGCGGGTGAGAACTACGACATTCTAAAAGCCTATGACGGTAAAGAATGTCTTTCGATTTTGAAAAAGGAAACCATTTCGCTATTGGCGCTGATATTATGATGCCGAAACTTGACGGCCTTGCGGTTTGCCAGCAAGTGCGGGAAAAGTCCAATATTCCTATTATTCTGATAACTGCAAAAACACAACCGCTTGAAAGAGTGCAGGGGCTTTCCGCAGGCGCGGACGATTACATTACAAAGCCGTTTCATCCGCTTGAACTGGTGGCAAGGATAAAAGCCCAAATGCGGCGATATACAGAGTTAAATCCTTCTTATGAGAAAGGTACAGAAGAAATCATTATACGGGATTTAATTATCAATGTTTCCGAGCATACCGTTACCAAAAATGATGAATTGATCCAGCTAACGCCGAAAGAATTTAATATCCTTTTGCTTTTGGCGCAAAACCGGGGACAAGTTTTCAGTTCGGAGCAATTGTTTGAAAGCGTATGGAAAGAGGACGCTTTTGAACAGGACAATACCATTATGGTGCATATCCGCAAGTTGCGTGACAAATTGGGCGACGACGCCCGGAAACCCAAATACATTCATACGGTATGGGGAGTGGGGTATAAAATTGAAAAATAAATTTTGGAAAGTTTCCGCAAATTTATATAATAGCAGTTGCCAGTATACTTCTGTCCATGCTTATTATAATTACTGCTGCCTACGTGACATATAAAGTATTTGATATAGAGGACTTGCGGAATGCTGTGCAATGGTTTTACCGTATCTTTGATATTGCGAGTACCTTTTCACTATACTTTATTCTTTTTCTTGTAATTCCGCTTGCGGTATTCATCAATTATTTGTTTACAAGACGAACGACAAAGCGAATGAACACTATTCATAACGCCGTTTTGCAAATACAAAAAGGCGAGTATAATGTTTTGCTGCCAAACGACAACAAAGACCCTTTTGGGAGAACTGGAACATAATATTAACTCGTTGGCAATTCAAATCAACGATACCTTAATCAACGTAAAGAAATTGAACAGTCAAAAGATGATTTTATCGTAAATATCGCCCATGACCTCAGAACGCCGTTAACCTCAATCATTGGTTATTTATCGTTCATCAGCGAGAAACAGCTTGACCCGGAAATTTCAGCAAAGTATGCCGGAGTAGCGTTTGAAAAATCCCAACAGCTTGAAAGATTGATTGAATCTCTTTTTGACATTGCCCATCTTACAATGGATACGGTTGAAATCAATAAAGAGGAATTAAATCTTAAAAAATTTCTTTTGCAAAAGCAGGATGAATTGTATCCGCAGCTTCAAACCGCCGATATGGAAATCCGGCTTAAACTTTCCGATTCCGTATCAAAAATCCATGCAGACGGCGCATTGATGGCGCGGGTGTTTGACAATCTGATAAACAATGCTATCCGTTACGCGGAAAGAAGGGGCGTTATATCGACATTGAAACAGAAAGCCTACACGACAAGGTTCGTATTTCCTTTATCACTCATGCAAACCCTGTCCCGGCTGACGAATTAGAGAAAATTTTTGACAAGCTCTATCGGCTTGAAAAATCCCGCGCCGCCGGGACAGGCGGAACAGGATTAGGGCTTTCCATAAGCCGCAGAATTATAGAACTGCAAGCACGGCGGAACGCTTACCGCAAGACAAACCGGGAATGGTACGGCGTTTGACATTTACTTGCCGAAATAAAAAATCATCAATTTAAGAAAAAGATAAGATTTACCCTCCGATTTTGTTTAGATGTCTTTGGTATCATAAAGCTGTCTAAACAAAATAGGAGGGCTTTTTATGGGAAAAACAAAACACAATGCCGTAGCCATTATTTTATTGGCGTTGTTTGCAATATACCTTGTTGTGCTTTTCAAAATAACAATATTCAGAGATTCAGGTGTTTATAGCGTGAATTATATCCCTTTTCATACGATTTTTGAATATTTGAAATCTTTGCTAACAGGAAAAAAATACCGGGAATTTCCAATCTATTAGGGAATCTTGTTTTATTTGCACCTCTTGGATTTATGACCGCTTTACTGTTTCCTAAAATGCGGAAACTGACAAGAGTATTGATATTAGCCTGTGCTTTCAGTTTGGCTATAGAGATTATCCAGTATGTTTTCGCGCGTGGTGCAGCCGATATTGATGATGTGATTTTGAATGTCACCGGAGGAGTAATAGGTTATGGGATTTACATCTTGACTTCAAAGTTCTTAAAGCCAG
Source organism: Holotrichia oblita (assembly GCA_023690525.1). Classification (NCBI taxonomy): domain Eukaryota; kingdom Metazoa; phylum Arthropoda; class Insecta; order Coleoptera; family Scarabaeidae; genus Holotrichia; species Holotrichia oblita. Next base: position 31,969 of record JALQSN010000284.1, read on the forward strand.
AAAAAATACGCAGTTTTAATAAGCGTGTTAATGATAGCGGTTACTTGCATTGGATTTTATTCTTATGATAATTATAAATTTCTTGTACCTCGTCCCGATCTTTCCTCACTTGAAAGAAGGCTTATTCATAATTTTAAACGAACCATTGGAGAGCCGCGAAACCACAGCAGACAACACCGACCCAAATACCGATTCAACGATAAAACTCAAAACAACGCCGATGAAACAGAGTGGTATTTAATTTTAGTCAACAAATGGAATCCCATTCCGGATGGTTATGAAGTGGAATTGACAAAATTGACAAACGGACAATCGGTAGATAAGCGGATATACCCCGCATTGCAGGAAATGTTTAATGCCGCAAGAAGCGACGGTGTCTATCCTATTGTAGTTTCAGGCTATAGAACCGCAGCAGAACAACAGCGTTTGATGGACGAGAAAATTGCTGCCTATAAAGACGAGGGCTACTCTGCCAAAGAAGCAATAACCAAAGCGGAGGCATGGGTAGCAATCCCCGGAACAAGTGAGCATCAGATAGGAATGGCGGTAGACATCAACGCGGACCGCGTTCATTCTACGGGTAATGAAGTTTATAAATGGCTGGGTAAAAACGCCTACAAATACGGTTTTATTTGCCGTTATACAACCGACAAAACAGAAATAACCGGAGTAATCAACGAACTGTGGCATTATCGTTATGTTGGTATTGAAGCAGCTACCGAAATCTATAATGGGGGCATTTGCCTTGAGGAATATCTGGGCGAGATAAACTAAAGGGGGGATTGATATGAGCAGAAAACGTATTACCCAAATATTTCCGTTTTTAAAGCTTTTACGAACCGCACAAAGAAAAGTATTTTTTTACGCAGGTATGCGGTTAGACGGCCAGAGTTACGCAAAAACAATACAAGATGAATTGCTCCGCATAAGCTCTTTGAGGCGGACTGCGCGTTATACAACCGCAGCACAGGTTTTGATTTCGGCAACTGCTTCGGCAGCACGCTTTTCATCCTCCACATAAAGAATTCTCATAGTAAATCACCTCGTATAATAGTAAAAGGTCGTTGAGGATTAGTTCTGCATCACCTTGAAGAATCTTTTGATTGCTTCTTTTGGAGTCAGTTCCCCGGACCTTAAGTTTAGCTTCGAACCGCTGGTAGTTTGTTGATATTGTGTTTTCCTTTGATAGTTTTCTATTCTAATAGTAACTATTTGGGCAGGAGGATCGTGCTGAAACATATATCAATATAAGATTCTAATTGCGAGGGCGTCGATGCTTATGTGTCACAGGGCGTTGGCATTCAATTGACCTTTTAACTTTATTAGAAAGGAAGTTATTTGAATGGATACAATTTTCGTTGGCATTGATATAAGCTGATGAACAGACAAAAGAACGATTTATACCTTACATCATAGAATCGACATATGGTGTAGGAAGAACTTTCTTAGCCTTGTTATCTGAATCGTTAGATGAGGAAATACTTGATAATAATGAAAAACGTCAGGTATTAAGATTGAAACCTTTTTTGGCTCCATATAAAGTCAATGTATTACCGCTGGTTAAAAATATCACAGTGTCAGAGCAACAGAAGTATACTCAATGCTGCGAAAGCATTTTATGACATCTTATGATGATGCAGGCAGTATCGGGAAGCGTTACCGCCGTGGTGACGCAATCGGAACTCCCTTTACAGTGACAATTGATAACAACACTTTGGATAATAACATTGTAACTTTAAGAGAAAGAGACTCTATGAAACAAATTGAATTACAAATTGATGAATTGGTTCAATATATAAGCAAAGAAATATCGTTTTGAGACAAGTCCCTATGGCATAAACCAGTAAGAATGAAATCCTGAAAGCTGCTGCATACTTCCTTTTGGCATTTGACGAACAGCATTATAAACATTTAAGTAATCACCGATACCGAACAGGGTAGAGATTGCAGAAAATGAAAATATAATATTGCTGTATATTTCATTATACGGCAGTACTGTCCAAATGATTAATGGAAACCAGCCAAATACTAAATTAGGAAGTAATGACATAATGATAAAACTCATTTTTGTAATTGGCTGTGTGGAAACAACAAAAAGCATAAGTTTTTTTGGCGCAATATATAATTCAACTTCAGCATTCTTTCCAAAACATATGGCATGTAATAATTCATGGGGAAATAAAGTTAAAAAAGATAATAAGAGTCCCAACATTATATAGGGACTTCCAAAATATATATTTACGCTTCCGTGTAACAATGAAGAGCAAATTACAAACAATGCGATTAGTAATAAAACAGGCAGAGTAAATAGCGAAGCGACCAGATTTAATTTATCAGGCGTTTCAGGTTCTTTGAACTTTATGGCATTTTGCGGCAATATTCCTTTTGGTAATTGAGTTTCGTCCTTGTAATTACCTTTATAAATTAATTTCATGTCATTACCTTTCGAGAAAAATCAATTTTGATTGACAGCTCACAGATCATACCATTTCTGGAACTCGATAGGATGGGGTATCATGTTCACTTCCTCAGCATCTTTCCTGATCTTATCCAACTGATTCTGTATTATATCCTTAGTAAACACACCGCCGTTCATCAGGAATTCATAATCATTTTCCAAAGCGCAGGCTGCTTCCTCCAGCGATTTCGGCAGTGATTTTACAACCGCTTTTTCTTCTTCTGTAAGGTTATACATATTTTTATCATACGGTCCGAATTCCGCTGAAGGTTTCATACCCTTTTGAATGCCGTCGATTGCTGCCATTGTGAGTGCCGCATAAGCCAAGTACGGATTTGCAGTGGCATCAGACGGGCGGAACTCAAAACGTTTATCTTCAGGGGAAATAGCATATCCGGGAATACGTATCACGGAACTTCTGTTGGATGTGGCAAAGCATACCGTCACCGGAGCTTCATATCCGGGTACCAATCTTTTGTATGAATTGGTAGTAGGGTTTGTAAAAGCCAGAAGCGCGGGTGAATGGCGCAATATACCGCAAATTGCGGACAACGCTGTATCACTCAGGTTTGAATAACCGTTTTCATCATAAAATATCGGCTCACCTTTATTGAACATCTGGAAATGAATGTGCATACCGCTTCCGCATTCACCAAAAAACGGCTTAGGCATAAAGGTCGCTGTTTTTCCGTATTGTATTGCGATATTCTTAATAAAGTACTTTATTTTCTGTGTTCTGTCTCCCATTTCCTTAAGAGTTGCAAAATTCACTTCTATTTCAACCTGGCCAGGCCCGCCGTTTTCAGAGTGGTGGTATTTTACAGGTACTCCATATTCTTCAAGAGTTCTGACAATGATGTTTCTGAGTTCAAAGCTTATATCATAAGGCAGATCCGCATGATATCCCTTATGTCCCATAACTTTGTAACCGGGATTCTTCGACGGTTCGTCATAGGGGCTGTTTATTGAATTCCATTGCGCCTGTGCCGAATCAAGATGAACCTCAATATGATTAAGCTGATTACGGAATTCGACGTCGTCTAAAACATAAAATTCAAATTCAGGACCAAAACAGGCAATTGTCGGAAATACCGGTATCATTTAAAAATTTTTCTGTCTTTTCAGCAATATAGCGGGGGTCACTTTCAAATCTTTCCAGTTTCTTCCCATTAATTTTATAAATATCTCCGATCATGGATATCGTAGGCATTTCAACAACGGGATCAACAAATGCGCTGGATAAGTCGGGAATAAAAACCATATCGGATTTTTCCACGGTCAGAAAACCATAGCTTGAACCATCGAAGCCTATCCCTTTTGCTAAAAGTGATTCTGAAAAACGTTCAACCGGGATAGTAAGATGATGCCATCTGCCGTTCAGATCGATTTCTTTGAAATCCACCATTTTGATACCGTTCTCTTTTACATATGACTGAAACTCCTGAAAGCTTTTAAACATTTACATTTCCACCCTTTTCTTCTTAATATTTTTAAAGTTATATTAACCATGTCCGTTTGTCAAGGTTTATTTGTCTTATGACATCATGTAATAATTATCTTTTCTCTTCCGTATCCGTATGTTAAAATATATTTGAGTCAACGGTATTTACAAAGACAGATATTTAATTGGATTTGCCCGCTTTGTAACAGACTAAATACGGTACATGCTTTTCAGGAGGAAAATATGAAAGAAATAAATCCGGAACATATTGAATCAATTTTAGACCTGATCAACCATAGCCCTTATTTTGAACTTCTGTCAATGAAGGTTTGTGTGATTGACAAGGGATATTCAAGGGTTGAAATTAATTTGGAAGAAAAACATCTGAATCCGTTTGGTGCAATTCATGGAGGTGTCTATTCATCCATAATCGATACCGCTGCCTATTGGGCTGCTTATTGTGAACTGGAAGAAAACGTCGGCTTTACTACCCTTGATATAAATGTTGATAACTTATCTATGATAAGAGAAGGAAAGATGGTCGTAGAGGGGAGATCGCTGAAGATCGGACGCAGCATATGTCTGTCTGAGGCAACCGTTAAAAATATAAATGGTAAACTGCTCGCTCACGGAACATCCAAATTGATGATTGTACAAGGGCTGCAATCAATTACCCATGCGTTAGAAGCTATGGGCTATCAGGCTTTACCTCCGAAATTTATTGGTTAAATCATTATCTTAATAAAATATTAAACATTATCTGCACCCCCTCTTAAGAATTGTATGTTAAAGTATACAAAAACAAAGAGGGGGTGGAGTATAATGACACACTATTTATTATTTATGCCGCCGCGTTGGCGGCGGAATGGGGGGAATAATGAACATATTGGTATGCGACGACGAACGCGAGATTGTGGAAGCAATTGAAATTTACCTCAAAACAGAGGGGTATAATGTCATAAAGGCATACAACGGTGAAGAAGCAGTCCAGTTGATAGAGGAAGCCGATATACAGCTGATTATTATGGATATAATGATGCCGCTTGTTGACGGGATAACCGCCATGAATAAAATCCGCGAACAGAAAAACATTCCTATAATCATGTTATCGGCCAAATCTGAAGATAATGATAAAATATTCGGTTTACAGATGGGCGCTGATGATTATGTTACAAAACCCTTCAACCCCATGGAACTGCTTGCCCGTGTCAAATCACAGATAAGGCGTTACACCAGGCTTGGGAGCGCCGATATAAAATCCGGAATATATCAACAGGCGGACTGGTCGTCAATGATATCTATAAAACAGTAACGGTGGACGGTGATGATGTAAAGCTTACCCCTGTACAATATAAAATTCTGCTTTTATTGATTAAAAATATGGGAAGAGTGTATTCAATTGATGAGATTTATGAAAATGTCTGGAATGAATCTGCCTGGTGTTCTGATAATACAGTTGCCGTGCATATCTGTAATATCCGTGAAAAAATCGAAATTAATCCAAAAGAGCCAAAATATTTAAAGGTGGTGTGGGGAATTGGCTACAAAATTGAAAAGATATAATATATGGTTAAAAATAGCAGCTTACATAGGTTTGGTTGCTCTGACATGCGGTATGATAATCAATATATTAAATAAAGAATCTATGCTTTCCGAATTCTCATATATCGGGGATGTAAATAAAACCGATTATACAGATACTGTAGAAAACGACCATGAGAGGTGGGGATTTGAAAGTGTTTTGTATAAAATATATAAATTTCAGGATGAAGGGACTATCAAAAGCGGTAGATTTGTAACAACTTCAGATATTCAAACAAAGAAAAATAATATGTTTTATTATTATAACCAGATAATATATGACATTTATTATAACATGGGGTTTGATGGGTTTGAGATTACAGAAAAAATGTTGTGGAATAAATTTGAAGAAATTTATAAAGATGAAATTGACAATATACAGGAGGATCTAATCTCGGAGCAGCTCAATGAATATAAGTACGCACTTGAATCATTGAAAAATTACCCGTATATAACATATTATATAAATACTGATGAACCGATTTCAAATTCTGATCTTTCATCGGATGAAATATTGCGGCAGAAATATTCATACCGGGAAACAGATTCAAATAAAACAATATGGGCGTATTCATTTTCAGAAGATTATATCAACACTAAGAATGATGAACTTGCTTCAACAAGCAAAGAAATATCAGACTTTATAATATATTCTGCCATTTTGTTTATTGCTGCTGTGATCTGTGCGTTATATCTGATATATGCTGCGGGCAAAAACGCGTCTGACCAGGATGGAATACATCTTATGTATATAGACAGACTGTACAATGAATTTACAATAGGGCTGCTGGTGTTATCTTTTATGGGTATTATATTATGTATCAGCGGCATTTACAATAAGGAATTCTATAAATATATGCTTATAATTGCATTGATAATTATTATAGCAATATTCTATCTGCTTATTTCAATGCTTGTACGTCATATAAAAGCAAGGACCTTGTTCAAAAACACTGTTATTTACACTATATTCAGTAAAATCGCAAGGACAATAAAGAAAATATATTCCAAAGGAACTCCCATGGTAAAAACGGTTTTGTTAATCATTGTACTGGGAACACTTACAATGATACCATTCGTTGGACTTATTACAGTTCCGTTTGCGATATGGCTGGCATACAGACAGGTTGTAGGTTTTCAAAAACTAAGAAACGGAATAGCCGTAGTAAAAAGCGGTGTGTATAATCAAAAAATTGAAATTGTCAACAAAAGTGAATTTTCTGCACTTGCCAATGATGTAAATGAAATTTCATCAGGGCTGTCTAACGAGGTTGACCGCAGGATAAAAAGTGAACGGCTCAAAACTGAGCTTATCGTCAATGTATCCCATGACATAAAAACACCGCTTACTTCTTTGATAACATATGCTGATCTTCTTATGAAAGAAGAAACCGATAATGAAAATATCAAAAAATACGTTGAAGTACTTTCACAGAAATCCAACAGATTAAAAATTCTTATTGACGATCTTTTTGAATCATCGAAAGTAGCCAGCGGCAATGTTGACGTAAATTGGGAAAAACTTGATATAGGTGAACTTATAGCACAGGGTCTTGCGGAAATGGATGACAAAATAAAAGCCTCAGAACTGGATTTTATTACAGATATCCCTGAAGAAAAAGTTTTTGTATCAGCTGACGGTAGGCTTCTTTGGCGTGTATTTCAAAATTTATTGTCCAACGTGCTGAAGTATTCATTAAAAAGTTCAAGGGTATATATTAATGTGAAAGAAACTGAAGAAGACGTGTTAATAGAAATAAAAAACATTTCCGCCGCTCCGCTGAACATTCCTGAAGACGAGATCATGGAACGCTTCAAGCGCGGAGATATATCCCGCAGCAGCGAAGGAAGCGGTCTTGGCCTTGACATCGCAAAATCATTGATGCTGTGTCAGAACGGAGAACTTATTATCAAAATTGACGGCGACCTGTTCAAAGCCATAATAAAAGTATGCAAATACCGGTAATTACCGGGTTAACAACACATCATTAGATAAAGTAGTTTGACTTTTATCTATATTATGATATATTTAATAAAAATTATATATTTATTTAGGTGATTTTTATGACTTGGATCTACTAAAACAATAATCAAAATAATTTATTATGCCTTGGCTGTATAAAACAGCCAAGGTTTTGCGTATTTATTTTTCAAACTGAATATGGCTAACTGATAAAATTATTTGCTTCAATTCGAGGGTATCCTTTTTTTCTTTTTAACCGGAAAAAGAAAAAAGGAGGATAATATGAGAATTTTATCAGGTAAGAAAATATATGAGATGACAGCAGATCAATTATGCGGGCATATCGTTGAAAAGAATCCGGTTTGTATGGATGTGGGAACGGGCAGCGGACGTTTTGTTTTGACAAAAGCTAAAGAAAACGGCAATGGATTTTACATTGGAATGGATCCGGTATCGGATAATATGAAACGGAATTCATTGAAAGCACAAAAACTCATTAATAAAAAATTAATGTCAAATTTGCTTTATGTTATTGCTTCAATTGAGAAAATACCCTGCGAACTTGAAGGCTTGTTTGATATCGTGACGG